>OU893352.1:10579634-10615182 GCA_918026875.4 Diatraea saccharalis
AACTTTTTTTATTGTAATAATAATAAAAAAGTAAAAACTTAAACCAAGTGTCTCATTACTTTTGTGCCAACCCGATACAATTCTCATCTAACGCTGCTTGTATAGCATCCTTTAAATATTTAAAATTTCTAGCAATTAATATTAAGCTAATACGACTATTATTCAGTCCGGCTGAAAAACATCTAATAGCTAACTTTTCATTTATAGGATGCAGTATTTTATATTTCGTTTTATCATTTTCCGACTGTGCTAACGTTAACTCGTATAATAATTTATCTATCTCTGAACCATACTCTTTTATAGACCTACTTCCTTGCCTACAATTAATTAATTTTATTTGAATATTGGTTGGACACTTTTTCGGCAGAAGACATCTTTTCATGTCAGTAATCAAACTATCAACGTTATTATAATTAGACTTTAAATAAAACTTTTCTACTGATGACAATCTAGTTTTTAGTACAAAATTTATCAATAATTGTTGCGAATTTTCATCAATAACGCTACTATAGTACTCAATATTATCTATCAAAGATAGTGTAACTTCTTCTTGTCCCGAAATTATAGGTAATAATTCTACAGCCGTAAGCAAGTCAAACTGCTCCATTATTTAAAAATTTACACTTATAGAAACTTACACATTACGTAGCATTTTAATAACAATTATTAAAGTAACGATACGAAATACTTACATTTTTACCTTTGAAATATAATATAATATACGAAAATAATCAATTGCTCTTCAGACACCATAAACACTTCCTATTTTCCTTCTTCTATATCCAAGCTTCACATTTTGGCTTGTTACCGTCTTGAGTATCAGATTCTTCTTACATATTTTTTTCTTCGGTTATCCGCCATTTCTTCTTCGTTATCATTTAATTACTTTTTATATTGCAACCATTTCAGTTTCTTCAATGTCTTCTTTTAAAAATTTCTTGCATCTTCTTTATATCCAATTGATAATCGAAGTTTATTTAATTTTCTCGGAGTAAAAATCACTTGCTGTCTATCCCATTATAAATATGTAGGAAAATAACTTACAGCTTGACCTCCGTCCCATGTCACAGCACACATCACTACTTTGTAGACTCGGACCATCGTGGTCACGGTCGCCATGAAATAGCGCCAGCGTGGTCGGGAGAAATGATACTATGTTCCAGGTTGAATAATTCTATTTAACTAAACAATATTGGGGGGGGTGTAAGGGGGTCCGAACAACATCTAACGGATCCCAAGCCAACCTCACCTGCACGCGGTACACCCTGCCGACTAACCAACGAGGCTCTGGCGCTCCCCACCAACCCGCATTGGGCCAGCGTGGTGGGAGACGGCCCAAAACCCCTCAGAGATAAAAATTGAACCAAACGAAAGGCCCCGAGTGCCCGGCGGTGCCGTAAGCCGTGCTGGCGCGGACGGACGCCAACTCGGCGAAGGCACCAGGGGTGCGAAGAATCCCCGGGCGGCAAAGATCCCCCGTCAAACGACCTTGGCCCTGGCAACCTACAACGCACGCACACTGCGGACCGAGGAGAAGCTGCTGGAACTAGAGAAGGAATTGGGCAGGATTCGTTGGAGTATTGTAGGATTATCCGAAGTCCGAAGAGAGGGCGAGGACACGATGATCCTTAAATCCGGTAACCTGCTCTATTTCCGGGAGGGCGAAGATCTGTCCCAAGGTGGCGTCGGGTTTATCGTCCACAAGTCTCTCGTGAACAATATTGTACAGATCGGAAGTGTATCGAATAGGGTGGCGTACCTTATACTCAGAATCACCGAACGGTATTCGCTGAAGGTCATACAGGTTTACGCCCCGACCTCGACGCACCCCGACGAGGAAGTGGAAGCCATGTATGAGGACATTTCCCGGGCAATACATGGTTCCACGACCCACTACACTGTTGTCATGGGAGACTTCAACGCAAGGCTAGGCAAGCGTGGCGATGAGGAGTTGAAGGTGGGGCATTTTGGATCTGGGATCCGGAATCACCGTGGTCAAATGCTAGCCGACTACATGGAGAGGGAAGGACTCTATATGATGAACTCCTTCTTCAAAAAACGGTTGCATCGAAAGTGGACCTGGAAGAGTCCGGATGGTGTGACAAAAAGCGAGATCGACTTCATCATGTCGACTAAGACTCGGATATTCAATGACGTCTCAGTGATCAATTCGTTTAATACGGGAAGCGATCACCGTATGGTAAGAGGCGCATTGAATCTAAATGTAAAAGCTGAACGGTATCGACTGGTGAAGTCTACGCTCCGTCCTGAAGCCACCCAGATCCGGGACCCCGAACACTTTCAGCTCGAACTTCAAAACCGCTTCGATTGCCTGGAGAGCTGCTCGGATGTGGACGAATACAATGACAGGGTCGTAGAAGCTGTCCTTACGGTGGGTTCAAAATTCCTCAAACCTCGCCGTACTCAAAAAAGAAGCAAGATCTCGGAGCAGACAAGCAAGCTAATGGAAGAAAGGCGTGAAATGGTTCTGCAATCTTCTGAGGATGCTCGTCGGCAACTCAATAGACAGATCTCGAAGTCTCTCACACGCGACATACGCCAATTTAATACTCAATGTATTAAGGAGGCGATTGAGCGGAATAAAGGCTCCAAAGTGTTCGCTAGAGATCTGTCTCTCGGACAAAGCTTGCTGACGAAGCTAAAGACAGAGGACGGCAGAGTCGTTACATCCCGTCCTGAGCTTGTGGCGGAGATCGAACGCTTCTATGGACAGTTATACACAACATCACAGAAACCTGTCATTGAGGCTACAGACCCTAGAGCCAAATTAACCCGACATTATACCGAAGACATCCCGGACGTCAGTCTATACGAGATTAGTGTGGCTCTCAAACAGCTCAAGAACAACAAGGCGCCGGGGTATGATGGAATCACAGCGGAACTTCTGAAAGCGGGTGGACTACCAGTCCGGAAAGCGCTTCAGAAGCTATTTAATTCCGCCATACTCGAGGGCAAGACGCCAGAAGCATGGCACAGGGGCGTGGTGGTGCTTTTCTTCAAAAAGGGCGACAGGGCCCAATTGAGGAATTACAGACCCATCACGCTTCTGAGTCATGTGTACAAGCTGTTTTCGAGAGTCATCACGAATCGTCTCGCACGTAGATTTGACGACTTCCAGCCTCCTGAACAAGCCGGTTTCCGAAAAGGTTACAGTACCATAGACCACATTCATACGCTGCGACAGGTTATACAGAAGACCGAAGAGTATAATCTGCCACTATGCTTGGCGTTTGTGGACTATGAGAAAGCCTTCGACTCCGTCGAGACCTGGGCCGTGCTTAGGTCACTCCAGAGGTGCCAAATAGACTATCGATACATCCAAGTGCTGCAGTCACTGTACGAAAATGCCACCATGTCAGTTCGGCTCCAGGACCAAAACTCGAAAGCAATACGACTTCAGCGTGGAGTGAGACAGGGCGACGTTATATCGCCGAAACTGTTCACTGCCGCACTGGAGGACGTGTTTAAGCTTTTGGACTGGAGAGGACTTGGCATCAATATAAACGGCGAGTACATGACGCACCTTCGTTTCGCTGATGATATCGTAGTCATGGCTGAGACCATGGAAGATCTAGGCACAATGCTCGAAGACCTCTGTAGAGTTTCCCAGCAAGTGGGTCTTAAAATGAACATGGAGAAGACAAAAATAATGTCAAACTCCCATGTCGTACCCACTCCAGTGAATGTTGGAGGCTCTACACTGGAAGCTGTCGACGAGTACCTTTACCTGGGACAAATAGTCCGATTAGGTAAGTCCAACTTCCAGAGAGAGGTAAGTCGACGGATCCAACTCGGCTGGGCAGCGTTCGGGAAGCTACGCAGTGTATTCTCGGAACATCTACCGCAGTGTCTCAAGACAAAAGTCTTTAATTCGTGCGTGTTGCCAGTGATGACTTACGGTGCTGAGACGTGGCCGCTTACGATGGGCCTCATAAGGAAGCTCAAGGTCGCTCAGAGGGCAATGGAAAGGGCTATGCTCGGGGTTTCTTTGCGAGATCGAATTAGAAATGATGAGATCCGCAGAAGAACTAAAGTCACCGACATAGCCCACAGAATTGCAAACCTCAAGTGGCAGTGGGCAGGGCACATCGCTCGCAGGACTGACGGCCGTTGGGGCGGTAAGGTCCTGGAGTGGCGACCGCGTACCGGGAGACGCAGTGTTGGCAGGCCCCCCACAAGGTGGACCGACGATCTGGTGAAGGTCGCGGGAAGCCGCTGGATGCGGGAAGCGCAGGACCGATCGTTTTGGAGATCTTTGGGGGAGGCCTATGCCCAGCAGTGGGCGTCTCTCGGCTGAAATGATGATGATGAAACAATATTCGTCTTATATACTACTTAAATCTAAGAGGGGGATATTAAGGTACGTGATATGTAACTGCTAAGGAAGCACATTTATTGAACGTGAATTATTTGTATATTAGTGCATTCCGTCCAAATCACGTTTATAACTTGTTCTTAATATTCACATACTACAGTACATTCATTCAAAGAATGTTCCGAATTACGACATCGAGGACAATAAACTTTTTTATTAGAATAAGAAGGCTCTATAACAGCTACACTTACCCTATTACCAGTATATTTATTATTATTATGGCTTACATTGTTATTTTGCTGATTGTGATAATTAAATTTAGGATAAGATACAGTATTGTTATTTCTAAAATTATTACCAGTATTCCTAGTGAAATGATTATTGTTGAATTTATATTTACTAGTACCAACTTCAGAAAATCTCGAAAACGCCAGATCAGGTGCCATAGTATCGCTAGTCACCTTAGGTGGTTCCTTAAACTGAGCAGTAAAAGACTGAATTTTCTCAAAATGTTTACAAACTTGTTTTAAATTATCAATTGTGTCTATTGATGACGAGTTGGAAGCTAGTACACTAGCGTAACATGGTCTAATGTTATGTATTAAAATACCTAATTTTTCGTCTTCAGAAATTTTATTAGTAAGTCTAGAAAATAATTCATTCATTTAAGCAAAATAAATAGTGATATTTTCCGTATCACCTTGAGTTCTATTCCGAATCTCCGATAATAACCGGTAATCATAATCAAATTGACCAAAATCTTCAACAAGCAAAGCAATCAACTCATCCCAATTAGCAACAGTATTCCTTACACTACGATACCAATGCAATACATCGCCTGTAAATATCTCCGTAGCGTATGACAATAACTTAGAAGGTGATATATTCCTAACAGTGCTATACTCAGTCACTCTCTGCACGAAGGAATGTACACAAGTTTTACCGTTGAACTTATTTTTTTGTAAATCACTAATATGTGAACGATCACAATTCACTGACAAACTGGGCACAGTATCCAACGAAGACGGCGTCTGCACGACCACAGGCTCACAGGAGGTAGGGTTAGTTGATTTGTTCATAATATTTATTTTACTAATTATAGTTGACAAAGTTTCAGACAGAGTTTTAATCTGGTCTTTATATTTAGTGTCCGCACTATCAATGCGTTTAATGCGGTGATATAAGTGATTACATAATGCAGTCGAACGCTCAAAAAGGTTAAAATCATACTTTTCCTCTAGTGCTTTAATGCGCTGTAACAATTCACTCAAAGATGCGGTAGCACTAGCAATA
The DNA here is from genome assembly GCA_918026875.4 of Diatraea saccharalis. Lineage (NCBI taxonomy): Eukaryota > Metazoa > Arthropoda > Insecta > Lepidoptera > Crambidae > Diatraea > Diatraea saccharalis. The sequence goes on from OU893352.1 coordinate 10,585,264, forward strand.
TCCACGTCCGCTTTTATACCCGATTCGCAAATATCCGAAGTAGGAATGATAGGTGTTAATTTATTTATTTGTTTACGCAATTCGAGTACAGTTGACGCAGGTTCCTCGCCTATAATGAGCACCTCGTAAGTTAATTCATTTTTGTTTAGCAAAAAGAATTTAATAGGGTAAGTTTCCATATTTATTAAAAGTGTAATAAAATGAAATGAAAACAATGACAATGATTAAATCGATAGTTAAGCTCAAACGTAGTGTTTCTTACAATAACTACTTGCACTAAATACGCAACGGTGATAAATGAAATGAAAATGCAATGAAAAAATAATATCTGAATTCAAAGACTAATTAAATTTAATCTTTAAATTCACAAAGGTAGGTAATGCAAAAAAAAAAGAAAGCAGAAAAAAAAATGTGTGCGAACTGTTACGTATTACAATCATTAAATTCAATCAACATTTTATAGCCGTTAAACAAAATATAATGAGATATAACAATATTCAACAATGTTTAGGATCTAAAGATAGATAACAATTTACCAACGGCAATTGAAAAAAATTAAACAAGGTAGGTAAATTTAAAAATAATTTCAAAACCGTTTGTTAACACTTTTAATTTCGTTTTTATTTTCTAATTATTATTATTACTTCTTTATTTATTTATTTCTTACACTGAACTTTTAAGTACTAATAAATGTATTAGGTATTCACACAATTGCCGCAACTAATACGCAACAGTTAACCCCGAAGCAGAAAAATAAAACACCAAAACCACTACACAAATAAAAAATCTTATACTTGTACGTACCAGTTCGCAGGTAGATGGTTGATCACCTTCACGTTCACAGTTTGCATAGGTTTTTTGCATAAGCACCAACAGCTAGACTTTTAGGAAAAACCGAAGCGCAATTAGGCCACAAAAAAAACCACGTTGTAGGCGCTACTGTGACCCTTGGTCGTGCAAGCTGACCAGATGGCCACAGATAGGGTGTAGATTCGAATAATGCAAATTTATTAGAAAAAAAATACATTTATTTCCAATTATTTTTGTGTGGCTGCCTTACACTTCGATTGAGATAAGGTAGGAAAGAACACTGGCCTGAACTCCTCGTCTTCTCCGGTATACTTGAGATCACGGTCCTCCAATTCTCATTCAGAAAAAATAACTCATTATCGTTTATACGTAATAGTCATGTGTACTGGTACAGTAGTTTCGTTTTCCCTTTTAATAATTTTTATATATAGCTGCAGCTAATTTTACCAAACTGGTGACATCCTCGGATGGTTTATATAAGGTACGTAGTTCCCTAGTGGGAAATATCGTAAAAATTTGTTTAGTAATTTGGAGCGATTGACGCAGCCGTCACGTCCAACGTCTAAAATTAGTATGTCCGCGAGCGGTCGCCGGCGCTCCTCCACCGAAACAATGACATAGCAAAAAAACTCAACATTCAAGTGATGTGCATCAACATTAGAGACGTAACCTTCGTCGCTTGCATTTAATGTTTATAACCAACTCAATTTATTTACTTTATTATTCTTTATAATTGAAATTTTTGTTTAGATAAGTGTCTGTCTCATTATTCACTGTATTGTAAATAACGCTTTTAATTTCTTATATTTTGATGTTTATTTTAATTTTTATTCTTATTATTTATTCTTAAAATACAACGTTACAATCTCCTTTTTTGTAGAGCACATTACTAAGGATTTGAATCTTAGGCTTCTTTTTTTCAGGCATGACTTTACTTCGTAAACTCTCTTGCCATTCATTGCCTACGGTTGCTTGCCATCTAAAACGAATTTATAGGCATTAAAATCTTGTATTTAGGTAAAATGTACCGACTTTTATTGAAAGCCTCACCGAGATAATTATTTGAATGTCAACTACAGGTACCTACTTATTATCGGCAGGTACCTAAACGAGATCGACCAGTGTGACGTGTTATAGGAAGCGCGTAAACGTCTTTCTTTTCTGATAGCTAGGTGATTTAGCATTGAGCTTAGCTTATAAAGTTTCCTCTTGGCCCTTGTGTACCTAGATAGAACTTACGAATAACAATATTTATTACGTATGATACTATTCAAGCTAAAGGAACCCTTAAATATCCTATAATAATTATTCAAAATTTCATTAAATAGGTCCATAATTTTATAGATACACAACAAAAAAAAATTGTAAACATTTTAAATCAAAAGTACTTACTCGTTTAGGTTGTAGGTACCTTGAATACTAATACTGTTAAGACAACCTTACAGTTATATTCTAGATAAATTATCAGAATAAATTGGTAGTATAGATAACATAAACTTACCGCCCTGGTCGAAGTTTTCGTAAATAATAACTTTTGCTAGCATACACAATAACAACCTCTCGCATCGGCGCGTGAGCACCACAGAACAATATACTCTACGAGAAGAATACCGGCTGCATAGGTATAAACGAAGGAAATTTTTTCTCAACGTCTAATACCATCTATAAAATTACCACGCAAACTATGCAGCTAAATGTGGCGGGAAATTCAAATTATCATATAGGCGGGAAATTCAAACTAGGCATAATAGGCTCCTTTTTTTGTTACAGTTCGTGCCAAACTTCTAGCAAGCTCTGAAGTTATTTCGAGCAGATACATAAGTACCATACCCTTGCTCGAAACAACTTCAGAGCGAGCTAGAAATTTGGCACAAATTATAACTGTTAACTTTCTGGTAACCAAACTTTTAAAGTTAACACTTAATAATAAATTAATCTAGAAATATGGTCTGTTTTTAAATAAAATACCTGTTTTCCGTTTATTACAGTTTTAATTAATTGATTAGTTTTTAATTAATAATTACAGTACTATCAACCGCACGTTTGGTTATACAAACTGTCAAAATTATCCAATCAAACTTTTAAACCTTAAGACCTTAGATAGTTCTGCGAAATTGATTGCAAATATTTGACATACATGGTGACTTAACGAGTAGCTGTGTGTACATAACTTATTTATGCAACAAAATACTTATTTTCTTTTTAAAGGCTGATTTTGAGGCTTCTTCAGAAAAAAGTCTATTTTTTAAAATACAGTATCTTTTAATACAAATGTGGAAAACACTATTTGTTATGTGCTCTATGTTTTGGTGTTTATGTTCTACACAATTTTGTAGAAAGTCATAATTGACCTCTTTTTTTAAAATTTCTAATATTAAGATTTTAATATTAGGCTCATGTGCCTTATTTTTTAAAAATTCATTTACTATTGTTGCCATTTTTTCAACACAATCAATAAATTGTTTTGTTGCATAAATTAAGGAATTCTCTAGAGATTCAAATTTTTTATAATCGATGAAGTTATGAATTTCATCTTGCGACTCTGATAGAAATATTGTTTTGCAAGCGTCGCACGTCAATTTATAATTTTTTATTATGTAGCCACAGACATATGCACATGCCTGCATTTCACTTTTTTCTCCCTGCAAATTTTCTTCTAGGGAGGAAGTAATATTAAAATCTTCCTCCATGCTTTTGTTGGTGAGCATTTCTATGGCTGGGGTTAAAAGTTTTTTGAAATTTTTTATAATAGGCTCATTATCGTCCCTTTCACAATTTCCAGACCCTGTATGTGCCAAGTTGCTCATTATGGCGGTTTTTAATCCAGCAACAAATTGACTTGCTGTAGGGTTGCTGTTAGCCCCACAGTTGGTGCGTATGCACCCAAACAAATTTTCTAGTGGGTCCTGTTGAAGTCTTCTTGTAGATAAACTCTTCACACTTTTATATTTTTTTGTGAGGGTATTCCAAATTGTTTCTATACCATTTAAAGACCATATCCACCCATCCCTGGATGGTGGGTTTCCACGGCAACCAATAAATTCAATTTTCTTAAAAAACTCTTTGATCTTATTAAAAAAAGCAATATGATCAGAGTTCTTTTTTAAATTAGTCGAATATTTTTTTCCCCTTCTCAGATGAGGTGTATAAGCGTTGACTGCATCAAATAGGTCATCCATTTTTGCTATTAAATTAGCGGTTGCCAAGGCTTCAGTCGACATATGTCCTGAAATTTACAACAAAAACAATAAGTTTGATTTCTATTTAACTAATTTAAATTTGATTAATAACTGTTTAAAAAGGTAGCAAAATGTTATGTTACAGAAACTAAATTTAATTACTGTGAGACATTGTTTTTAATTCTGTAATTAATTAAGATAACAGGAAAAACATAGTGCATGTATTATGATGGCATGATTATTATATTTCTTACATTACATCGCTTACTGACTAGTACAGTGGCACAACTCAAAAACCATATTATCGAGAAATGCTCTCTGAAGTTATGAAAATTTAGTATATTTATAATTTTGAAAATCAAAATTTTTAGCATAACAGTAAAATCGTTTGTATTATATTATAACTGTTAAGTTTTTATTTTTTTCTTAAAATTATCTATGGGATGCCACCACAATGTTGTGGCATTTTCTCGAAATAATGGTTTTTGAGTTGTGCCACTGTACTACTGAGTGTGCGACATGTTGCAATAATTTAAAAATCTTATTTATTTTGAGTATTACACTAATATCTGCTTTAATAAGAAATAAGTTTCAATCTAAACATACTACCATGAGTATAAAATATCAATAAACAATCTTAAGCCTTAAGCCTTAGTGGCTTAGAAACTGGATTTGTGCATAAAGAAAGTTATAGTTGTAATGCAGAATAAAATATTTAAAATCAAAATAAATAATTAAAAGATTTTTATAACATTACTACCTGACCTGGCAAACATATAAATAAGGGTAGACCACCCAGAAAAAACTTAATAATACACATAAAATTTACCAAAAGTGTCACACAATTGTTCTATATATGTATTAGATATTATAATAACTTACCATCAGATATTTTTGTATACATTCCACCAGCAACTGAATGGCTTAAGACTTGCGCAGCAAGCTTAACCTTCATCTTCTGTTTAGAATTAGGATCTAGATGATCCTTTGTCAGGGATGGTGCATAAACAAAATTAGGGTTGCTATTGTCCAATTCATAGAATTGTCGTATGTGGCTCCATTTTGCAATTCCTGTAACATAACAAATGTGAATAAACTGGTTGCGTAACAGTCAAGACTCACACACATAAAAGTTATGTTAGACTATTAGATCCCAAAACCTAACCAAACCAACAAAGTTTGTCTCTAAATGTCTATTGTTTTTTTTTTCAAAACTAAAAAATATTATACTTTATGGAGTTTAAAAAAAAAACATTAATAGTAATTATTTTAGGTAGGGAAAGTGGGATAAAAAAAATTAATATATATAATAGTAGTAACAAAGATGGACCAAATAACATCCTTTTTTCTGAAGCTAGTGGCATAAGTAACTTTGATGGATAGGCTTAAATATAAAGTCATTATACACAAAAACTAGCTTTTGCGCGTGACTTTGTCAACGTGGCAAAGTTACTTTGAACAGCATTTCTAAGGAATATTTATTAATTAATTCTCAGCCCAATCGGTTTAAAATTGAAAAAGTTTTATACAAAATTTCATCTACTATTTTGTCCCCTTGGGGTTAGAATTGATCAAAATCCTTTCTTAGCGGATGCCTACGTCATAACATCTACCTGCATGCCAAATTTCTGTGCATTGATAGATCACTATGTCAGTCAGTCACCTTTGAGTTATATATATTTAGATTATAAAGAATGGCTTACCTATTCCTTGTCTATCATCTGATGTTATGTTGGTCATAAATTTTATATCATATTTCAGAAACAGATTTCTGAAACACTTCAGTAAATGTGGTGTATCAAACAAAGACACAATTTTATGATTTCCGATTTCAATTAAAGGATTCTCCAAAGTACCACCCAAGATGCCCAAAGCTTTTTTATTCACTCCGTCCATGTCACAAACTGAAGCACTAATATTCAATCCAGAATCAAAACACGCATTGACAACCTGAAACCATTTTAAAGGATATTATAATCAATATGTTTCGCAGTAATATCACAATATGCCTAGTTATGACAGTAAAAACTATCAGTGGTGTCACTTTTTTAATAGATACTATATTTACAACACTTAGCTACATAGCATTTTTTTCGGTTTTGAATGCATGCTTACCTCCTTAATCAAAACAGCCAATCTGTCAGCTGTCACAGACCCACTTGATAAATAATAAGAAATTGGCTGCTTGATTCGACTCCGTATTCCCACTACCATGAAAACAAGGGCATATGAAGCAGGCTCCCATGACCTCCCTTGTTTTGCATGATCTTGGAAGCCATCAATCAAGTCAGTTTTTGAATTGTACCATAAATTTTTTCGTATGGACATTTCATCCCACATCAATATTAACTCACTATCTGATGGCTCACAGTTTTTTATTGTATCTTTTAATACTTGGAGCAATTTTTGGTTTACTCCTATATTCAATTTAAATTTACTCAGTAAAAATTGTAAGGTACTGGGTGCTGGCAAGCAAATCATTCGTCTTAGCAGTTTGTAACAAGTTGGTGACCTTTTGAAGAGCCTCAACGCTATAATTTTACTTTCAAGGTTCCACCTACGACCTGATGTTTTTCTTGAAAAATTTTGTAATTCATTTTGTAATAATAAAGCAAAAGTTGAACTCACTTTTGTTTCTAATATTTCTTTAATTGAATCATTATTAGAAATAATGTTTCGAAATGATTCATTTTTTAAGTGTTTTACTGCCTTTTGCAGCTTGTAAATTTTATTCATATTATTTTTCATTTTCCTCATTAAAAGTTTGTTCTTTTTTTCTGCTTTCAGTAAAGACTTTGATTTCCTTTCAATTATTTCGGTACTTGCTTGTTTAGCTTCTGTTTGTAATGTGACATAAGATGGATTTTTAATGTTTACATCACATTCACCCAAAGGATTTATAATTCTTGATGAACCAGCAACAGGTTGAACTATAGATGGGCCAAAATTAGGCTCAAACATAGAAGGTGCTCCAGTAAGACTTACATCAGAAATAGAAGAATTCTGAAAATAAATCACAATATATTATAAATATGAAATATAGCAGTTACTTATATAATAGAGCTGATATTAATTAATCTAACCTTATCATATCCAACATCAGGTACAGCAGTTCTAAACAATTTCTTCTCTATAAAACAGTTGGGTTGAAAATGTTTACTACAAAGCACTTTATGCTTAGCATAAAGATCATGTTGAAATTTAGGCGAAGACCAGTCTTGCTCTGGATAACAATACTTTGCCCATAATTCACAGCTGAAAAAAAAAACAAAAATCATTATACAAGAGAAAGCAGTGAGACGGCATCATGTTTAGAATATATGTGTAGACATGTGTAATTCTCAGTGAAAATGTAAAACTGGTTATTATTGTCATTTTTCAAAATCATATGTTGCTTTTTTTCATGGACTAAATTTCATTAAGAATGTGTATAGAACAGACTAATATAATAAAGCAACATAGTATATATATTTGTTTAGACAGTTAAAATTGTCAGTCCTAAGCCTGAATAAATTATGTAGTAGAATCAATTTCATTTTAAGTGTATTTTAGAACTTTATAATATACATATAAAAATCTAAGTGTTATTTTGTTTTATCGTGGCTCAAGAATATTTTGTATTGGGTCATGCTAAACACATTCGTAACGCTATCAAGGTACTATCTGCCCTTGAATCTATCTAAAAATCAATGATCCAAATGAAGCATTACTTGATTCCAATCTTTGCACTGATTTAGATTTAGAAAAACACGTCTTTCGCAGTATTCATAATTTTTAAAAAGAAGCATTTTCTAATTCCATTCTGTTGTCAAAAACATGATAGGTTATGTATTTAATATATACCGTAGACTATTCCTAGGGCCAGGTCTTGGAAAGCGATGCAAAGTGATGTTAGGATCCTTAATAGGTTGCGATCCACATACACAGCACATTCTTGTGTTTTCTTTTCCCGAACTCATTGTGAAACAAAACTTAAAACCTATAAGAGTCACTATCTCGTTCACAAGTCCACTCACAAAACACTGTATCACCCAAACACTACAACGGAGGAACAAATGCTCGACTCAACGTTTTTGCTTGAAATGACGAAACCACAACTAATAACGTAAACAAAGCTCTAATTTACAAGACAAAAATATGCGCACGAAACGGCAGACATTTTTCTTGTAATCAAAATGTATAAGTAGTATTAGAACTTTTTTGTGAACAATGATTGTTGCCATAGTTAATAACCGGTATCAGTAATTATTATATTTTTTTGTAGACCGTTTCGTAACGTAAATAAACATTTTATAAATAATTTTAATTCTCTATTTGCCATTGCAATGATTAAATTATGTTTTATTATTTTTTAATAATTTTATTTAAGTAAAAACCTAATTATATTTTGTTAGTGGCAACATTGTGTCTTGAATATGTTTTGTCTCTTTTGCTAGGGTATTGCTGTCTCCCTTCTGTGAAATCGCCCACCTATATTCTACCCGTACTAAGAAAGTCGGTACCCCCTGGTGAGCACAGACTGAGCGCCTGAGTAACGGCGTATACGCCTCTCAGCTGGCGGCGACGGTACCGATAAAGGGCGGTATCTGTATCGTCTATTTTATAAATGGACTTTTAAAATGTAGTAAACAACACCATTTTTATTTAAAATATTATTAGAAAAAGATGTAACAAACACATTCACTAACATTAATGAACCATAATTATAAATATAAAAGAATGTAACTAGCATCGCCTAAGAAAGATAGACCTTGAATAGTGTTAATTAACATGAGCGATAAAATGTCGAGCAGCGAAATCGGCGTAACCCGTGCTTTATGTAAAATAATATTTCTATTTAATAGGCGTTACCTCTATTTCATCATTATTTTTAGGCGGCTAATTAGCGTAATTGAAAATGACACGGAAAGATCGTTTTTTTTGTTAGTTACGCCGTTTCTTGGTAGGAAAATCTAAGATTGAAGGCCGGAACCGAAAATCCTAAAATCGTTTCTATTCATCGTAGCGCTAACAGATCTAGATGGTTTGAGGTAGAAAAATTAACTGAATCCAATGGTGCAATAAAAGTATTTTCGTCAAAGGTGTCAGTTACTACCTTTTCGTTTTCTTGCGTCGATATCAACATTTCGATGCAAGTACATAAATAACTCTACCTAATTCCGGTTATAATACGTATTTGCTAATTTTACTCTCTTGCTATGACTTTTAATTGACTTTATTGAGTTTTATTACCTTTTCATTGATCAGCTTTAAGTCTTCCGACAAATGAATAAATAATTGTCGTGTCAAAATTTATTTTCAAAGTTGTTTGTTTAAATATCTTACGGCGAGTTTGCTTTTAGTATCTTTTAGTATCTAAATACCAGCAAAGACTTCTGAATGCTATGCTGTTAAAGTCATATAAGTGTTATAAATCCTACATGAGTTATATTATATATATGTGTGTGTGTGTGTTTTTTTAACATTTATATATTTTATTAAATGAGTTTTATTCATGTTAGGAAAATGAAGGAAATACATTACTTTTCGTAAAACGATTTAATCGGCCTTCTTCATAACAATAAATTAATAAATAATATATTCAATTATAAGTATAATTATTAATTGCATTAGAGGTATTGTAATCCTTAACGTAAAAATCTTGATTGCAAAATTACAAGATGAAAGATGAAAACAATCCTTCAAAAATTTGTATCACAGAAAATACTCAAATATGATTACAATTTATCAATAGCTTTAGCCCAGTGATAAGCTAATGTTGAATAAAATGGATGTTTATTACAATCACATTTATTATTTATACCTTTTATATTATCTTTATTCTAAAATATATGCATGGAAGATAGAAACAATTATTATTAGTATCACAGACAATAATTAAATATGATTAAAATTTAACAATAGCGTTACTCTAATGATAAACTAATGCTGAATAAATGGATCTTTATTATAATTAAATAATTATTGCATAAAACACATTCATTATTTTTATTTTTAATATTATCTTTATTCTAGAATATATGAATGGAAGATAAAACCAATTATTATTAGTATCACAGGAAATAATCAAATATGATTATAATTTAATAATAGCTTTACCCTAGTGACAAAATGACGTTGTATAAAAAGGATGTTTATTATAATTGAACAATCATTATATAAATCACAAATATTAAAATGTGTTATAAATAAATAATTAGCCCTAGTGAAGTTATTCTTAATATAACGGCTTAACAAAAAAATATTGCAGAATTTTAACCTACATCGGTTAAAATTCTGCCAATATTTTTCTACACTCTATAAATATTTTTAAATTAAAAATAGCTGTTTTAATCATACTAAGTCAAATTACAAACATAAAACTGAGTATTCTGTCTGAAGGTTACATACAAAAGAAAATAAAGTGTATACAATATTTTAAATTTCAATGATTAAATCGGTATCTTTTATAACATTAAAATATAAAATAATGATCAAGTAATTAAAGTATATTAATCCTTAGCCATTCTAACGTAACAATTTCTGTTATAAAATAAATGGATATAAAATATAAACAATTCTTATTCGTATCACTGGAAATAATCAAATATCATAGCAATTTACATCAACACTAGTCGCGATATAACACCGACCAAAATTGCAATATTTATAACAATCCATAATCATCATATAAAACACAAATTATAAAAATATGTGTTATAAATTCTAAGGTCATATTATTAGTGTCAGTACTAACAATAATCCAGTAGAGAAATGCAAAAAAAATGATGATAATTTTTTATCACAGACATTATAATCAAATGTAGGTAATATCAATATAATTTAAAATGATATATAATTGTATAATAGAGATATATTGTTGGACTATATCTACCTAACTACTTAATATTTAGTAAATGCCCCACCAGCGTCAATAACTGCATCACAGCGCCTACGCATGGACTGTACGAGATTTCTACATAAATCTGAACCTCGAAGGGAGTCCCAAATTTCATTACAGTGGGTGGTGAGCGCTGATTTAGTGCATTCATTCCTAAAATCCCATCTTTGCACCATAATCGCCCATAACTGCTCGATTGGGTTACGATCGGGAGATCGAGAAGGCCAAGGCACACTCCTTATTTCCATTTGCTGGCTAAGCCACTCTTGTACTACATGCGCACGGTGTATGGGACAGTTATCTTGAAAAAAAAATCAAAGTTTGGAAGTTTATCCCTCGGATACACCGTGCGTACTGAAGGTAACATAACTTCCTCCAGCAATTCCTTGTATGATTGTCCAGTGGCTCTCCCGTCGATATATGCCAGTTCACCTGGCCCGTCAGCACTCATCCAGCCCCACATGTTTACAACGATTCTACCAGAATCGTTGTTGGGACGCACATTCCTGGGCTCATATCGCGTACAGTCCATTAGCCATAAATTCTGACGACCATGTTCGCGGGACTTAAAACATTTTTCGTCAGAAAATATGGCATTTTCAAAATTAAAATCGCGATAATCACGTGCGAACCTAACACGGGCCTCTTTCTGGGCAGTGTTCAATATAATTTTTTTTGCGGGTTTCCTGTGCTTTATGGAGTCCCCTTCTTATGGTCCTCACGCTGCAGTCATATTCAGACGCGAAATGGGACGTTTTAGTGAACGGAAACTCTTGATATATGTTTATCATATCAGATACTCGCTCAGGAGTTAATATAGACGGTGGATGTGCTCGGGGCCGATCTTCAATTGACCCCTCTGCAGCATCTCGCTGTATCCAGCGGCGAACAGTCTCTCTCTGCAAAATTAAATTAGAGTTGTTGTATTTTAATTAAATGATATAAAATCATGTCATGCATATTTTTTTTTTCTTTAAGGACAAAATTTGTTCAAATTGAAGTCACGGTATACATCTTATAACTCTTACGACGCAATTGGTGAAATTGTTACATACTACATTAACTGCATAAAAAATAATTTGCATTTTTTCAAAATAATGCGCTCTATATAAATATGAGTATTTTGTGAAAATAATTATAACTGTTTTGTTTTGATTGTAAGATAATCTAACAAAAGTCAAAAACATTATAACCTAAGTCTAAAGCGCAATCGAAAGATCGGAATGTTTTTCTATTTACATAATATCATTAATATAAAACATACATAAAACTTTATGTTTTAATGACTTACCGAAACATGTAATTCTCTCGAAATCTGCGAAATATTTCTTCCTTGTCCGCTTAAAACTAATATTTGATACCTCTTTTCTCTTGTTAAATTGCGCGCCATTATTTTTTAATTAGACAATAACACAACACAAGATAGTCCAGTTTAAAAAGCAGAGGTTCCGAAGTGGCAAGAATCGAAGTCAAATAAACAAAGCCGAGTCCGGGTAGCATACACAGTCGAAAGATTTACAATATAATATCACAATTAGATGCGTTGACGATGGGCGAAATGCAAATTGCAACTAAAAACAAACAAACAAAAAAGTATTCATTCAAGTACGTATCCTTGCACACGACACTGAGGGACAGTGGATTGTTATTGGCAGTAGTGAGTGGGTGGGCGGGGCGTAGTAAACACTGCATGTTCATGCAAATATCGATGCGAAGTGAAAGAGCGCTAATGTCCGCCACTGTACATTAGCATTAAAATTAAAATTAGATCTAGGTGGCATCCTAAACATGTTACTTTGCGGATTATAGTTAGTAGGATGTGCATCAAACATCTGTTGGGTGCGTGTGGGCTTACGCATTGCGGTTTGTTGCATAGGAGGCTGGAATTGAGGCTTTGGCGGGAAGTTATTAGTAAAGCGAGGAGGTGGAGCTTGGAGGTTTATAAGTAGACGCGTTCTGTAAAGTTTTAGGGAGAGCTTCATTTCGACTCTGTAAGTACATTGTATTAAGCTCTTCCTGTACATATTCCGATGCCTTTTCTATTGTATCAGGGCGCATGCACCTTATACGAGATCCTAGAGGCTCTTTCAATCCACGAACGAAAGCTTGCATTGTAAGTTTCTTATAAAGATCACGTTTTGCCGCTATAGTAGTCTCTATAGTCTCGTGTAAGGTTACGTACGCCATAATCCTAGAAAATAACGTTAAACATTTATCGTAAAATTCTTGGGGGGTGTTGCTCCCCTGAGTTTGTATAGCTAGGTCGTTGTAGAGGGTGGATTCATCCCTCTGATCTGTGAAGTTATTAATCAGAACACTTCTAATGCTATTCCAATCCTCAGCAATGCCATTTGAATTTATTGTCCTTGCCGCAGGACCTGTGATTTTATTTAATATCCCATTTATAAGGAAAAGTTTGCCCAGCTCGTCCGTTTGCTCATTATATGATTCTATGATCTGATCGCATAATTTGATAAATCTAGTTAGAACGTTGGGGTTGCCATCGAATTCTGGTAATAGGCGTAAGGTCTCAAGGATAACATCTGGATCAGTATGCGTTGCCATTATACTAATTTCACTTACTGTACTCTAACTACAATTACTTTCGATATCACTATCGAGATTTCTATTACTATCAAATTTTGAACGTTTATTAATAACTAAAGGATAAAACTAAGAACTAATAAAGAGAGCAACATTAGAGAAAATTCAGTGGTGCACTTACATTAACATTATCTCGTCTCGGTTTCTTTGTGTTGATATCGATGTCTTGATACTCCGGCTCAGGTTCGCTCGTTGTGCAGGTGAAGACTTGAAAGTCGATCGAAGCGCGGCGTCAACCCGATTTTGTGATCCCGAAAACTACGCGACGACCCGGGAATCCTACCGACTGCGCCAATTACTTTAACCACAGCCGGAAGACTCAAAAAAACCTATTTTATTTTATAATCTTAGTAGGGTAATATTGGGCATTCTGTCCCCCACTCGTTCGTGTCGGCGTTTTGCCTCCACTCACTCATGGAATGACAGTATGTCCAATATTATAAATAGATATTACAGTCATTTGATGACAGTTTTTTGCCGAAAATCCATAAAATGTTTCTGATTATTCGCACTTTATATAAATAGTCAAATTTGTACAAATTGACTCACTTTATCTAGGACACCCGAAAGAATTGCTTACTACTATGAAATTTATAAAACAATCTGAAACGTTGCAATTGGATAGAATTTGTTCAGATGCTGAGACAGTTATTTCTCGACATGGAAACTTGCTTCCTTATTCAGTTTGGTGTTTAGTTTGCGGTCCATCAAACTGTGGAAAAACAAATTTAATAATAGGTCTTCTGTTGCATGAAAATGGATTACATTTTAAGAATGTATATTTATACTTAAAAACACTGTATCAAACTAAGTACATTTATTTAGAGAACGTCTTTAAATTGCTACCTAGTGTTACGTTTGCAAAATACAGTGACAATGAATTGATTCTCAGTCCACATGATGCTAAGCCCCATTCTGTAATAATTTTTGATGATGTTGTTTATGAGAATCAAACTAATATGCGAGATTATTTCGCTATGGGCAGACATAAAATTATTGATTGTTTTTACTTAAACCAAACATATAGTAAAATACCAAAACAACTAGTAAGAGACAATGCAAACCTTATAATATTATTCCAACAAGACGATATAAATTTACGACATGTATATGATGGGCACATGGGAAATGTGTTCAAAAATTTGGAAAGATACATACAACTTTTTAGTCATTAATAAAGATTGTGCAAAAAATGACGGTTGCTACAGAATGAACTTCGACACCTTCGTTACTTTCGATGAGTAACCAAATAAAGTTACTTTCAATCTAGAACACAATTCATTTAAGAAGTAAAGCTATAAGATACAACACGCTCCATAACTCAAGCTACTGTTCTTTCAAAATGGAAATGGAATTAAAAGCTGAGGTTGTTCGAGCTGCAGAAGGTGTTAAAAAGAAGCTGAGGGAAATGCGTATGAGGGAATCTTACCAAGAAAACATGTTAAATACAGTTTTTCAACCCATCACTAAACCACTTCATCAAATAATTCATCATAACACAAATCCTTCAAAATCTAACAAATCTAAAGTCCATGAAGTACCTAAAGATGACAATTTGAATACAGACTCTGAGAATACATATTTTAAACGTAACGATTCCATATCCGAGTCCCATGATAGCGATTCTGATGACAATATTGATGAAAAAAGTTTCAATGGTCAAAATAAAAATAATACAAGCGATACATCGTTTGCAACAGTCGACAGTCCACAGTCGGAAGTGTTTGAGGATGTGCCATTTGGTGTCAGAAGAGAACGAGGTAAACTATTGATGGGTAACTCACGTGTGGAAGTTCACGAGGAGAATATATCCGTAGCAGGTCGAGTATACAAGAAAACTCCTGGATTATATGAACTTTTGTTCAAGAGAGTTCCTGAATTAAATTTGGTTACAGAAAAAGATTCGCAAGTATATAAAGCATTGTTGTTAGAAACAAATGCTCATCGAAGAGATTATGATCCAAATAAACCAATAAAAACTAATCAAGTCGAAAGTATTAGCAAATTATAAAACCGCTGTTTAAGTTACGTAAACCGTCAACATCTTCTGTTTCTTCTAGAACAGAACATTTAAGTGAAGGAGAAGGGTTAAGACTTAAGAAAAAGTTTAAGAAATATACTGATTATATTTATTGGGATGATCCTAATGAGTTAGTTGAAAGATTAAAATTACTGATAGCTTCTAAAGAAGCAGGAAATACTGGAGTAGAAAATGAAATAATTTCTATTATTGAAGAATTACGTGAAAACGGAATTATAAAATAGTTGTCATAGTTTATTGTTTTTATTTACACACTCTCCCTTGATTGCATCGGATCTCTAATTAATAAAAATGAATATTGATAAATTCGGGCATCATGTCCACAAAAGGCTACGTTTGTCTGAACTGTTATATTTTAGGGAAAACTCTTTAATGAAATCAGAAAGTGGGTGTTTTAATTTACAATCATCTAGATTAACTGGAGTCAACACACCTTTGGAAAAGGATGACGCTGTCAATAAACAATACGTAGATGAAAAAATTGCAACCTTGTGCACGAAGCATGAACTGCATGTTGGGATAGAATCAATAAAAGCTGATATCACCAACAAAATTAAACAGTTTGAAGAGAAGTTTAACACTAAGAGCTTGAATGAACAGAATGTAACCAACAGAAAAAATGGTCAAGCTCCAAGTAGTAAAAGAAATCCATAGGTCTGCACGTAAAAACTTTATTCGAAGATCTGTTGTACTAAAAGGCATTAATGATCTATGGCAAGCAGATCTAATTGATTTTAAATCTTTAAAAAAATATAACAGTGGTTACACATATATTTTAATTGTTATTGATTGCTTTAGCAAATATGCGTGGGGTATTCCCTTAAAGTCAAAATCGAGAAAATGTGTGGTTAATGCGTTTAAGAGAATTCTCAAAACAAGTGGTCAATCTCCTGTTCACTTACAAACTGATATGGGAACGGAATTTTACAATGAATCATTTAAAGAACTAGTGCAGTCACTAAATATAAAGCACTATTCGACTTACTCTACAAAAAAAGCATCTATTGTTGAAAGATTGATAAGAACATTAAAGAACATATTGCATGTATCTTTTAGCTATAACGGTAGTTATAAATGGGTGGGAAAGACTTTAGAAGATGTTTTGAATACTTATAATAATAGCAAGTATAGTGTCACTAAACATAAACCAGTTAATGTAAATTCGATAAATGATACAAAGGTTAAGAATAACATCGAAAAGTTTTTTAACAGACGAATTAAATCACAAAGGAATAAATTTCAAATAGGTGATTTTGTTAGAATAAGCAAATACAAAAGCAGTTTTGAAAAGGGTTATACACCGAATTGGTCAACAGAATTATTTATTATTAAATCGGTCAATAAAACTGATCCTGTTACATATAATTTACAAGACCGAAGGAGTCAACCAATATTAGGAACGTTTTACCAGGAAAATTACAAAAAACTAATCATCCTGATGTTTATTTAATAGAAAAAGTAATTAAAAAGAAGGGTAATAAATTGTTCGTTAAATGGTTAGGTCTCCCTAATAGTGAAAACAGTTGGATTGATCGCAGTTCAATCACTATATAATATAAGAGTTAAATAGCATTTTTTGTAATCATTGCATATCCAGATATGCAAGGAGGAGGACTAGTCAACAGTATAATTGACAGTTTACCGTTTGAACTACATTTACCAGGATATAACTATTGTGGACCAGGGACCAAGTTAAAAGAAAGATTAGCGAGAGGTGATAAAGGAGTCAATGAATTAGACGAACCCTGCAAATTTCATGATATTGCGTACATAAACACCGATTCAAACAGTAGACATAAAGCAGACTTGGAACTACTCAGCATGGCGAAGAGACGATTGCATTCGAAAGACGCTGGAAGAGGTGAAAAACTAGCGTCATGGTTAGTTAGTAAAGTTATGAAAGCTAAAGTAAAAAGTGGTTCTGGAGTAAAAAAATTTAAGACAATTGTATCGAAAATTCAATCTCAAATAAAAAAAATCAAACCAAAGAGCCATACAGCTGCAATTAAGTACGCATATGAAGCTGCTAAAAAATGCTTTCCCAAAAATTGTCATTATCGTCTACCGCGAATAATACCGATTCCAAAGACAGGAGGAATATTACCTCTGATACCCATTTTTGCGGGATTGTCTGCTCTAGGTGCATTAGCTGGAGGTGCGGCAGGTGTTGCGAAAACGGTAAATGAATACAAAGCTGCTCAACAAAATTTAAAAGAATCAGAACGTCACAATAAAACCATGGAAGCTATTGCATTGGGAAAAGGTCTTTACATCAAACCGTATAAAAATGGCAGTGGTTTATTTATAAGAAGTTCAAAAAACTAATTTCGCAGTTACCCAATAAAGCTTTATCTAATATTGAGTTAATGAAATATTCTGGAAATATACCTCATTTTCGAGGAGTTTTTATGAAACATAGATTACCAACTAAGTCAAAACCAATAGAATGTGGAATCGTTAATTTAGATAATCATAATAACAATGGAACGCATCGGGTAGCTTATGCAATAATAAACAGTTATTGTGAATATTTTGATAATTTTGGTGATTTAAAACCACCAAAAGAGTTATTGAAATATTTCGGTCATCGTGATATTTATTACAATTATAATCGATATCAAAAATATAATAGCGTTAATTGTGGACATTTATGTTTAAAATTTTTGCACAACTTTTGGGATCAAGTTAGTATATATTAACAGACTTGATTTTTATATATACATTTTCACGATGTCTTTCACATTGTCTATAAGTGGCAAAAGTTCCATATTAACCACGAACTACTCACCAACTTTAAATCTGAATGGTGATTATGAATGTGCATTATTGCATTTCTCTACTTTTAATTCTATACCGAATATCACTAAAGCTAATAACAAAGAAGAATGGCGAAATCGGACCCCATAATTTACACAACCGTACATGGATGGCAATATGACAAATAAATAATATATGATTAATAGATTTTATTTCTACAAAATGGTGAATTTTAATGTCGGGAAACCAAACTAAAATATTAAATGCTGCTAATAATTATCAAGATAACAAAACGTCTGATGATAGTGCAAAAACAAAACGCGAAAATCTCCTTTAGAAATGTTCTGGTCTACGCAGAAGTACTTTAATAATAAAACTATATCTTGGAAGTGTTTCATGAATGTTGCGCCGGGCAATAAAAGTTTCATCTATTTTAATGGATATGAAGAGATTATTGACTCTTCTTAATTAAAATAAAAGACGATACACTCGTTATAATGTTTATGTAAATATCACATAAGACAGTAACACAGACTTAGTAGGTATGACAGTAAATTTACTTTCTGTTTACATAACCAAACACCGACATTTTGTTCTTGTTATAATCTGTGTGTAAAGCTCTGGCGAGACATGCATGACGCAACCTCTTTGGTAAAACTGCCATGCATGGGTCGCCACACCACCCCCGTCGCCACAGATATTATCGTTTCCTGTACATTGCAATTAATTCTATTGCCTTTAAAGTACCATTAATACGCTTAATAATCGATTATAAATTCAAAATAAGATTGTATAGAATAGATTTCGTTCTCTTTCATTGAAAACCACACAGTATATCAAAGGGTTGTAGTTTGGATGGTTTTTGAAAAATCGATCAGATACATCAACGATGTCAGAAGCGATTCTCAATTAATCGCGAGTTTTTCAAACATGTTCTATAGAATATTATCTGTCGCCGTTTACTGCTAATAATAAGTGAGATATGTGATGTAATGACGTGTACCGACTGAGCGAATGAACGTCAAATAATATTCAATATAAAATCTATATATAATATATTATATGAAATACGGTCTTTGAACACTTTCATAAATATTTTTTTGATTGGTTTGGTTCGTTTGTTGTGTGTTCGTTCGTGGAGTTTGATATTTATGTTAATATTCAACAATTACAATTAAGCATGTTTCTTCGACTAACGTTGATATTTGCATTACTTTTGGATTCCGAATGGCAATCGATTCGGTTATAACAATGACAGTTCAATGTGCATTCAATGATTTAATGATTAAATTAAAGGCAAAGGGATCTACTCCACAGAGTTTAGTCATATGTTATAAATGTTTCTTCTATTATAAGTGTCTGGATCTTGTTAGATATGTAATTATTTTAATCTAGTTTATTAAACGGAGTAACCTGGTTACCATTTTTATTCATTTTAACGTCCATTCAACGAAAAAGCAAAGATGCAATATATAACCCTACAAAGTATTTTATGCCATATCTTTTTAATCCCAACTTTTAAAGGAAAAAGACGATTAGGATTTTGTTAGTTTAGCTTATACCTTTAAGTACACGTTTATTTCATTCATGAACGGGACTTTAAAAATTCAGGTCCAAAGCTATATGGGAGTTCGCCATTGTTCTTTCACTATGGTACTTATGAAGTGGTTGAGATTCCCGAAGGAGCTTATGAACTACAAGATATTTACGATTTTTTAAAGTTTGAAGTGAAAGATTGTGATTTAAAGTTATATTGCAATAACAATACACTTAAGACAACTATATTCTGTACTAAAGATATTCATTTTGAAAAACACGATTCTTTCGGAGAATTGCTGGGTTACAGTAAGGAAGTCCTAAAAAGTCATATATTACATGAGTCACTTCTTCCCGTAAACATTTTATCAACGACTGTGGTGAGAATCGAATGTGATATCATAAGCGGGTCGTATATAAACGGTGAACCAAGTCATATGATACATGAGTTTGCACCCACGGTACCTCCGGGTTATAGAATAATAGAAATACCAAAGAATACTATATATTTTCCAGTGAACAGAAATACTATCAATAGTATCACCATAAGAATACTAGATATATATAATAATCCTGTTGACCTTCGAGGAGAAGAAGTGAATTTCATCATCATCATCATCAGCCGGAAGACGTCCACTGCTAAACATAGGCCTCCCCCTTTGAACTCCACGACGGACGACATTGCGCCAGCCGCATCCAGCGGCCGCCCGCGACTCGGACGATGTCGTCCGTCCATCTAGTCGGGGGTCGACCCACGCTGCGTCTTCCGGTTCGTGGTCTCCACTCGAGAACCTTTCGTCCCCATCGGTTATCGGTTCGTCGAGCGATGTGGCCTGCCCACTGCCACTTCAGCTTACAAACTTTGCGAGCTATGTCGGTCACTCTAGTTCTTTGGCGAATATCCACGTTTCGGATCCTATCGCGCAAAGAAACCCCTAACATAGCTTTCTCCATGCCTCGCTGAGCGACTCTGAGCTTCTCTAAGAGGCCAGCAGTTAAGGACCACGTTTCAGTGCCATAGGTCATCACTGGCAACACACACTGGTTATACACCTTCGTCTTTAGGCACTGTGGTAATTTGGACGTGAAGATATCGCGTAGCTTCCCGAACGCTGCCCAGCCGAGTTGGATTCTTCGAGCGACCTCTTTGTCGAAATTGGATCTACCTAACTGGATTGTCTGTCCAAGGTACACGTAGTGATCGACAACTTCGAGAGTATCAGTTCCAATGACCACCGGTACGGGTGCAACATGGACATTCGACATGATTTTCGTCTTGTTCATGTTCATTTTAAGACCCACCTGATTGGAAACGATACTCAGGTCGCTGAGCATTGTACTGATGTGCTCCATCGATCTTGCCAAGATGACTATATCATCGGCGAAACAAAGGTGAGTGATGTATTCGCCATTGATATTGATGCCGTATTCGTCCCATTCCAAGAGCTTGAAGACGTCCTCCAATGCATTCGTGAACAGTTTCGGAGAAATGACATCTCCCTGTCTCACGCCTCTGCGCAATTGGATTGGTTTCGTGCTCTCTTCCTGGTAGCGAATCGACATTGTGGCGTTGCTATACAAACGCTTCAACACTTCGACGTACCTGTAGTCGATTTGGCATCGTTGGAGGGACTGCAGTACTGCCCAGGTTTCGATTGAATCGAAGGCTTTCTCATAGTCCACAAACGCTAAGCAAAGTGGCAAATTATACTCCTCGGTCTTCTGTATAATCTGCCGCAGCGTATGTATGTGGTCTATGGTGCTAAAGCCTTTTCGGAAACCGGCTTGTTCGGGAGGCTGGAAGTCATCAAACCGGCGTTCGAGACGATTCGTAATGACCCTCGAAAACAGCTTATAAACGTGGCTCAGAAGCGAGATTGGTCTATAATTCTTCAACAAGGTCTTGTCACCTTTTTTGAAGAAGAGCACAACCACGCTTCTGTGCCACGCTTCTGGCGTCGCACCCTCGAGAATGACGGAATCGAACAATTTCTGGAGGACTAAGAGTACCGGTTTTCCACCCGCTCGCAAAAGTTCAGTAGTGATTCCGTCATCCCCCGGTGCCTTGTTGTTCTTCAGCTGTTTGAGTGCCATTCTAATCTCGTACAGGCTGATGTCTGGGATATCCTCGTTGTTATGTCGGGTCAGCTTTGCTCTGGTGTCCTGAGCATTGCTTTCAACGGGTTGTTGTGATGATGTGTACAACTGTCCATAAAACCTCTCAAGCTCAATCAGAATCTCCGGTTTTGATGATACGATCCTGCCGTCGTCGATCTTCAGCTTCGTCATCTGACTCGACCCAGCAGACAAATTTCGTGCAAACACTTTGGAGCCTTGGTTCCGCTCTATTGCCTCCCTAATACGTGTAGTATTATAGGAGCGCAGATCGCGTCGCATCGATTTGGAAATTCGTCTGTTAAGTCGACCATATTCCGACATATCGGTTGAAGATTGCAGTCTCATATCCCTCCGGTCCGCCATCAACTTGAGCGTTTCGTCTGAGAGCTTTTGAGATTTAATACGGCGCGGGGCCTTATAGAACTTAGACCCCACAGCTTGGACTGTTTCTACAAACCCGTTGTTTATTTCTTCCACAGACTCGCATTCAGCTAGACACTGAAAGCGATTGTGTAGTTGGAGTTGGAAGGCTTCGGGGTCCATGATATGAGCAGCACTTGGACGGAGCGTAGACTTCATCAGACGTGACCTTTCGAGCTTAACATTGATATTCAATGTGCCTCTAACGATTCGGTGATCGCTACCGGCTTTCACCCTGCTGATCACGGAGACATCATTGAATATGTGCTTTCTGGTTGTCATGATGAAGTCGATCTCATTTTTTGTCGAACCATCAGGGCTCATCCAGGTCCACTTCTTGGAGGGTCTCTTCTGGAAGAAGGAGTTCATCGCAAAGAGTCCCTCCTTCTCCATGAAATCGACCAGCTTCGTATAAGTGAATTTATACTTACATATAAAGAAACATGATTGATTACAATAAAAACGTATCATCTCATAGTCACAAGTTTATTGGTATTCGATCACTTCGCAAGAACACACATTCTTCTGCTAATATTAAACTAACTCCACAAAATAAAGCATTTTTGAAATTGATTGGATTGTTAAAATGAATATTCTAAATATTAGAAATCCGCCTGCATATGACAATTCTATAGAGTGCATAGAAACTCATTCTTATAAACCATACATAACAAGTATCAATGGAAATGATGAAATAAGAATACCGATAAATCAACAAGACTTATATGTGCTTCCAAGTGCAAGCACCTTGTATATTGAAGGAGTGGTAAATGTGATCAAATTTGGAGATAAGGGTACAAAAGAAAGAGTGCCTTCTTTTCATTTTACCAATAATGCGTTGATGTACTTGTTTCAAGACATACGTTATGAGTTAAACGGCGTTGAAATAGATAAAGTGAAAAATGCTGGTATAACAACTACTATGAAATCTTTACTCTCCATGAATGAAACTGAATCAAAGATATCTGAAGTCTGGGGTTAGAATATACAGGGTTTAAAAAATACTATCGGTGGTCACTTCTCTGTATCAATACCACTAAGTAACATACTAGGATTTGCTGAAGATTATAAAAAGGTTATAAGCAAATTGTAAACATGAGCTTGTTCTATTACGAAGCAATACAAACCTCAATGCTTTAAAACTTAATAACGATGAAGTAATAGATAGTATTGATATACATAAAATAATTTGGCGTGTTCCTCATGTCAAAGTATCTGACAGAGAAAAAATCAATTTACTCAAAATTCTGGAAAAAGATAAACCCATTCAATTGACGTTTCGGAACTGGGATCTTTACGAATACCCAATGCTACCAAAGACCACTAAACATAAATGGTCAATTAAAACTTCTACTCTGATTGAAAAACCTAGGTATGTTATTCTCGGCTTGCAAACTAATAGAAAAAATAATGGATCAAAAGATATGTCCCAATTTGATCATTGTAATCTACGTGATGTTAAGGTTTATTAAAATTCTATTTATTACCCTTATGAAAGCTATAATACCGACTTTGCAAAGCACAACTATGCCTTAATATATGAACAATTCGCAAATTTTCAGCAGTCTTATTATTCGCGTAAATCGAGTTGTTTATTAAGTGCTCAAGAATTTAGAGAATATGCACCAATATTTGTAATCGATTGTTCAAGGCAGAACGATAATATAAAAACAGGACCCGTTATTAACATTCGCTTAGAATTAGAGAGCCATAAGGAGATACCGGACCAGACATCCGCATATTGTTTGATTTTAAACGATTGCATAGTCGAATATAAACCTCTTAGTAATATAGTTCGTAAAATATCATGACTTCTACTGTTTTTGTCGATATTCAAGGATTTAAAGATTATCAAAATAAGTTCATTTTAAAAGAATTAGCATTGTCGACGAAGGATATTTCTCAGGTTTTCTTAGTAAAACCACCCTACCCGTATTCAAAGTTAACCGTGGATGAAAAAAAGAAAGTGAGATGGATTGAACGAAATAGAGGTATCATGTGGAGTGAAGGAAATATTGACTACAGAGAATTCAAAAGACTTATCATTCCAATTTTACAAAACAAAACTATAATCATGAAAGGATTAGAGAAACAGAAATGGATAAAGGAATTGTGTGAAAACTGTTTTTTGGTAAATATTGAAGAAAAAGGTAGTCCTAATTTTTTTGATCTGTATAAAACATATTGTAAGTGTGAATCTAATTTTAATTGTTTAGACCATAAAAAAGAATGTGCCTTAAAAAATGTTATCTGTATTAAGAAGTGGTATTTAAATAATTGTATGTAATGTTATTTAATAAAATGAAATATATAAGAAAAAGTGTATTATTTTAAATTAAAAGCTTACTATTATTTTGCATATCTGTACCATTCTCGACTCAGTGGTGACTAGGAAATTTCGTAAGCATCCGTTGATGCCACTACAACAACTTTAATCTTAAAAATTATGAAAATGTCAAATTGATTAAATAAAACAAAGAAAATATATTTTAGGGTTTATATTTCAAAATAATATAAAATATAAAACTAACTACTACTAAATCTAATAATTCACTTAAAAATTATTGTCACATATTTTCTTACTTATATTTCTAATAAATTGTTCCGTTTGTTCCATAATTGGATCATAATGATCAGCCACTACATACTGACTGCTGTACAGTATTTTTTCGTTGTCACTTTCACTTTTCACTATACTACTGTTTTCCAAGTCAACAATCTCCACTTTGATGAGTCGAAAACCTCGTTTAGGTTCAATAGTGTAAATATAGGATCCCACACTTTGTACGTTCGATCTTTTCGGAAGCACCACTGCACATTCTTCTTGAGCTCCACGTTTTCCCCTTTTCTTCTTTGGCTGTCGTTGAAGCTTAGCCAACTCTGGGAACATTCCGTCAAAACCAGCAAGAGGATCCTGAGCATTTTGCTCAAACAAACTGCATGAATTAATTTCGTTTTCCATTTGTAATTTAACTTAATATCGTGTTGATATCACAATGACCAATTGTGGAATGTTTCAGAAACCACATAATTTGCCAATAAGGTGATGTACCTACTGACAGTACAATAATGCTGACTTAATAATGAAATCAAGTTCATGTAGCAAAGCATATTCAGCAATATTTATTTCCTGCAGTTATACCTACAACCTTGATTTGATTTTAAACACATGCATCTATTGAATGTAAAGTTATATATGTCGACGCTAGACAAAATTATTTATGTTTTGTAATCCTTGGTTTATTATTTGCCTAATGTATGTTAAAATTAATCTCTCTGATCAAAAGCATAGATTTAAATTGTAATATCAAAGATTGTTCTCAATGTAACATCCGCCGATTTACGTCCGGCATGTACTACAATGTGTGACAATTGATTTAAAATTAAGTTTTCAACTGAAATCGTGTTATAAAAATTAGTATTGATTTTACAAATAGTTTGTGTATGCTTTTAAATTAATTAGTAATGCTTAAGTAATTATTGCAACTTCCTGTTCAGGACAGTGTTCCGCCGTTGATATCTCTTTATTATAACACGATTAAAATTATGTTGTGAACCGAAATCAGTTTATAAAAATAATTAATTGTGGAATGTTTCAGAAACCACATAGTTTTTGCCAATAAGGTGATGTACCTACTAACAGTACAATAATGCTGACTTAATAATGAAATCAAGTTCATGTAGCAAAGCATATTCAGCAATATTTATTTCCTGCAGTTATACCTACAACCTTGATTTGATTTTAAACACATGCATCTATTAAATGTAAAGTTATATATTTTAATTAATAATAACAATAAGATTTTTTATATTACACTTCTTTATAGAATTGTAGTTACATTAACCCTATTAAAATAAATTATAATAAATAGTTAATGTACTAATGTAACTTACCTAATATAATAAAATAACCTAAAAAAGAGACATTTTAAAACGTTAACCAACATAATATGCCAACCGTTACAGTATATTAGAACTACCCCAAGCAGTAGTGGATATTCTATCAGATGATATCAATCTTTTATCATCATTACCAGAGAGAGCAATTTTGTTAACACCTTTCGTAAAGATTTCATGTTTGATGGATTTAAACAAAATATTTTTTTTACGTATTATATTCGCGTTTAAAAGTACTGATTCATAGTCACTCATATTAAGGTCGCGAATTACATATGATTTGACTCCTTTAGCTTTTTTTTATAACTTTATCTAAAGTTTTTATACAGTACAGTTTAGATCTTAGTCCAACAAAATCAGATATCAATTGTCCTCCCATTTCATCTTTGAATAATCCTGGTACCTTTTATTAATTAAAGGTATTTTGAATTGATTTTCTTCATTAAAATTACTAGTATCAAAAAAATTTAAGAAAAATGTTTTCAGATCTTTATAAAAATCTAGAGTTTTTATGATGTAAATAAAACTGTCGGTGTCAGTATAGCAAAGCTTCACGCGGTCATGATAATACGGCTTAACTATATTATAATGAAAGTGGTACATGTGTGCTTTAGATAGCTCTAAAACGGTAAAACCGACGTAGATGGGTTTGTCTAATAAAATTTCATCAGGTTTCATTTGTACAGCAACCAAATTTTCTATAAATACAGAAACGCTATGAAAATAAGGATTAGCTATTAGTTTACTAGCACTCAATTTTTTTTTAGTTTTATTACCAGTATCAGACCAATAGTTCACTAAATGTACATTTACACGAGCTTCATTATTTTCTAACGTTTTCCCAAACACCGAGTTGTTCAAGAGCTTAAAAAAATCTTGTTCAAAGGTGGATTCTGCCTTTTGACGCAAACGTGTATTCAATTCTATATATTTTTTAAGATACGCACTTTGTCTAAATGTAATAGCTCGATGAATTTTGCGTAGTTGAAGTCCATGTTTTAAACATTTTTTTAAGTGTAAGTAATGAATTACATAATTATACTTATTGTATAAATTAGGTATCAGTTTCTTATTTTTACCGCCCGGTGGAATGAATTTTTCAGGACAGAATGGTAAATCATTATGATAATGATGCAAGTGTTCAGGATAAAGCAAGTCCACTTCAAGAATATATCCGTTTTCTGCGTTATCATCTATGGATAAAACGTTTAACTCCTCTATTTCATTATTATTTAAAAATCTAAAGTTAGAGTAAGGTAGTGATAGACTCATACTGTAACCATATAAATTATTACAGTCTAAATAAACTATAAAAGAGTCTTTTTCAGAGGGATCATAGTCAAGCATGTATTTGTTATTTGCCTTACCATAACAGTGGGAACACATACACACTCCCCCTCGTATTCCCTTTTTTATCATACGGATCATTGATAAATCATCGAGGAGCTGAAGTTGAACACCTGTTTTCAAAAGCAGTGCATCAAATGATAGACTGGGCGCAGTAACATAAAAGGCAGGATCGAGTTCGTAATGACATTTACATGTTCTGCGAAACTTTTCAAATATATGCGTAAGTAAAAGTACGTCAGTTGTTAAGTATAAATCGGTATAAGCGCCTAAATCTCTTAATTTGAAAATTGACCAAACAGCTTCAGCGTGTTTATAGTCATCTTCAGAAATATGTTCATTAGTAAGGGAATTAAAAAAGTATGATTTAGAAGGTAACGACTTTTCTGAGTATCGATCTAAATTATTCATATAATCGTAAGGGTACACTCCTTTTCTAGTTAACAAATCAAATTGCTTAATGTTTGGGAAATGAGAACGTAAACAGTGAAAATCATCATTTTTTTCATTGTTTTGGCTAGTTTATCTAAACTCGTACCCAAAAACTTAAATGAATCTGTGAAACGTAATTGTATAAATTCACCATTAGACATTGATAAAAACTTGGTAAACGATATATAGTTTTCTTTAGTTTTCGCTATAACTTTTACCTTGCCAGGCATTTCACCTAACTCTTTTATAAAAAGGTAAATTATGAAAAAATATAGGAATAAATTGAGGAATTTTGTAACGCAAATTACAAATTTGATGAGCCGCTCCGCGATACAGACCGGTAACATGACAGTGATCGCGTACTTTATCGCTCCACAGTAGATGGTTACAAATGTGACAGCTCGAGGCTTTGTTAAAGTTTTCCTCGTCTAACTCGGTAAAAATCATCGGTTTGGTAGAACTTAAAATATCATAGATTTTTTTTGCTTGAATATGAACTAATTTAACGAACTTCGTAACACAGTCATGACCACAATATGAAATAAATTGATTTTTCGTGGCGTCAAAGGAACAGACAACATTATATGCGAATGCAATTGGTATGTGTCGCTGTAAGTCGGTAGTACCCGCAAAGTTTGGATTTGGTTCACACCCCGATACTGGCTGTAAAATAGTTTCGAAATCAGCATAAATTACAAAAGGTATATTTTGCTTGCGATCGAAATTTTTAAATAGTAAAACAGAACCTTTTTCAGGTAAAATAGTAACAACTCCCCCGCAAACGTGATTATTAAGCTAATCTGTTGATGGAAAAAATATTAAACAGCTGTCGCAAAAAAACAAAGAGCCATGATGTTTAGTAATTTGACTTCTAACGAGACGTTCTAGATTTTTAATTAAACAGTAATGAGACAGGCTGCCAACCTCTATAAGTAAAATATGAATCCGCTTACCACTTTTATTTTCAGATCTATACAACGGACCTGTAACAAACTTATTATTTTTTAAACCATAGACGTTAATACTGACACAAGGATTATTTCTCTCAAAAATATTGATATCTGAGAAATTTACTGGAAAAGAGATATCATTAATATTAAGTACATGTCTATAATGTGGATAAGAGGTTACACGCTCAGGGTGTTTATTTGTTGGATACAAAGCCGCGGTAACACACCATAAGAAACAATGTTTGTCTTTGTTGTGAATATTGAGACAGGCTTTTTTATTTTTTATAAACTTTGGTCAGTCTATAAAAGTTGATCCGCTCAGTGGCTGAAATTTGTTTATGTTTATTTCAAAATGAGAATTATGTAAAAATGTCCAACCACTATCTTTACATTGAAATTCTTCTATATTCTTAACCAGAGAGTTTCTTATATTTAAATAAAGATCATTAAAATTATAATTTAAATGGATTGAAAAATTTTTCGTTGCAAATGATTTAAGTTCCTCTCTGTCGTCTTTTATTAATAAAAACATGGAATATAGTTCAAAGTTGACTTTAAGACAGGTATGAATTTGCAACGATTGACCTAAAAGGACTTCAACTTTAGAACGAAGAATATCTAAGAATGAATTTATAGAATAAAGTTCCTTGCTTTCACGGGCTCCTATTCTATAAGCAGCAATGCGACCACGAAATGCTGACTTTATTAACTGTACCCCATCGCAATAAGGAGAACTATTATTGTTTTTATGCTTGTTACTTCGTAAGTGTCCTACCCAACACCTACTGTCTATTGTCATATTACAAGATGTACAAAAAGGCATTATTACGAATAAGCGGTTGACTATTACTAAAAAAATTAAAAAAATCTATTATACTGAATCGATATGGGATATTATGATTGTGTTTAAAAGTGTCTCATTAATAATAAAATATAATTTATTGATTT
>OU893352.1:10615682-10677683 GCA_918026875.4 Diatraea saccharalis
TGTCAAATACCCTGATTGTCCTAAATGTCATTTTAAACCTAATCAAAAAAACTAATTGCTGAGGACTGTTGTAAAGCGGAAGTCGTCAAGGCTACAACAAAAAATTCAAAAAATTTTGATTCTAATGATTGGAAAGATTGGCTTTTTACTTTAAAAACCTTCTTCTCTAGTTATTTTATTACAACAGTCTTCAATAAAAAACCTACTGATGATGCAACTATTCGAATAGGAGACATTACGTTGTCTGGATTGCTAGATTCTGGATCTACGGTTAGTATTCTTGGAAATAACTCTCATATCGCTCATTTGCGACAAGAACGTGACAAAGTAAAAATCTCAATTTGTGATAAAACGCTCTTGAAAGTTTCAAATTCCTGTAACTTTTTAATTATTTTGTTAAGCCTGTTCAGCTCAATACAACATAACTTCAAGGTTTTCGGTTTTTGGATCAAATTGCATTCAGACCTTTAAGTTAGTTATTAAATTTATTATGATTATTTATTTAAAAAAGGGTCCTCCTTGTTGCGTTATTCTTGTAAAAATAATCCAGTATTGCAGAACAAACAGATATGTACCGATTTTCATGAAAAAAAAAATGGATTTAAATCTAAACCTTTACAAGTTATGTCGTATTGTTACGTTTTTATTGATAATTTCTAATATAAAGGCATGGAACATTTTTATAAAGACATGTTACTGTCGTAGAAATCTCTTTATTTTTGTATTCTGTTTTACAAAATGAGAGATATTTTAGCGAAGTTATTGTGTAACTTTCGCTGAAATACAAGTAATAATCAAAGTCAAAGTCAAAATAATCTTTATTCAAATAGACTTCTTAAAAATACTTTTGAATCGTCCAACATTTTTTTCCCTACCACTCGTTCAGGATGTTTTGGCTGATAAGAAGAACGAGCAAGAAACCAGCTCTAATAAGAGTAATGACATTTACAAAAACCATGTCATTACCAGATCAATACATTATAAACAGAGATAGAAAAAAAACTATGGTCTTATAATGATAACATAATCATTTAATAATAATGAAAACAAGATAATGGGTTACGAAGTAATCACCTATCCAGTTGCTGGATCACCTCAAGTCCAAGCGTTCTTATCTGTTATATAATCGGATACTTTATAATAACCTTTTTTAATAAGTATTTTTTCTATAGTAGATTTAAACTGCATGATATCTAATTGTTGTATTTTACTTGGGACCTTATTGTAGAAGCGCACACAACGACCCTTCAATGAGTTATTAACTTTTTGCAGTCTAGTGACAGGCACCGTTAATTTATTTTTATTTCTTGTATTAAAATTGTGTATATCACTTTTTATAGAAGACAAACAAATATTTTTACGAACGTACTTTAAGTTCTCGTATATGTATTGAGAAGCAACAGTCATAATGTCTATTTCCTTAAATTTCTCCCTTAAAGAGTCCCTAAACCTAAGATTATAAATTGATCTAATTGATCTTTTCTGAAGAACAAAAATTGTTTGTATGTCGGCAGCACTTCCCCACAATAGGATTCCGTACGACATTACACTATGAAAGTAACTGAAGTATACTAATCTGGCAGTATCTATGTCAGTTAACCTACGTATTTTCATTACGGCATATGCTGCAGAGCT
The DNA here is from genome assembly GCA_918026875.4 of Diatraea saccharalis. NCBI lineage: Eukaryota > Metazoa > Arthropoda > Insecta > Lepidoptera > Crambidae > Diatraea > Diatraea saccharalis. The sequence continues at coordinate 10,617,318 of OU893352.1, forward strand.
AAGTCTACTCGACAATTTATCAATATATGGGCCCCACTGTAGTTTAAAATCTAATTTTATTCCTTAAAATACCGTGGTATCCACAATTTATATCTACTTTTTTAACATTAGGTAGTACAAATATTAGGCATTTTGTTTTTCCTTCATTAAGAAGAAGATTATTTACATTAAACCAATGTACTACTTTAGCGATAGAATTGTTCACATCGTCATTTAGAGGTAACCCTCTTTTAATTTGAAACAAAAGTGAAGTGTCATCCACAAAGAAAACTATTTCGTGATCATTCCTTACGAAATAAGGCAAGTCATTTATATAAATCAAAAACAAGAAAGGACCAAGTATTGAGCTCTGCGGAACACCCATCTTAACTTTCGACCCAGGGGATCTTTTGCCATTGGTATCAACCCTCTGTATTCTGTCAGTCAAGTAGGAGACAATAAAATCCAATGAGTTATCTCTAAATCCATAAAAATGAAGTTTAGTAATCAATGTTTCATGAAAAACATAATGAAATGCCTTAGATAGGTCACAGAAAACACCTAAGGCATCATGTGAATCCTCCCAGGCATTAAAAATTTCTAGTATTAACTCGACACCGGCTTCGGTTGTTGAGCGACCCCTTGTATTGTAAAACCAAATTGTAGTCGATTCATAAGCTTATTCATGTAAAAGTATGTATGTATTTTATCCAGCATGATTTTTTCAAAAATCTTACTGAATGTAGGTAGCACGGATATAGGTCTAAAGTTAGTTGGGTCAGATGTGCTACTCGATTTATGTAAAGGAATAATTTTGCTATATTTCATGAGCTCAGGAAAAATACCACAATCAGTACATTCATATAATATATAAGCTAGGATTGGAGCTATTGTCTCAATTACCGATTTAGAAACTTCAATGGAATTATCCCATAAATCAGCGGTTTTCTTTTCTTTAGCTGATTAAAAGATTTTATTATATCGTTAAAATCAATGTGTTGAAAGTGAAATTGGCTATTATAATTATTTAAACTTGTCTTTAAAATAGATTCAGTGACAGTGGAAGAGGAATTCAAAGATTGTGTAATTAAGACTGGAATTTCAGTAAATAAATTTTCAATATGTTTGTATGCATTTATAATGCAACATTGTAAGCTATTCGTTGTAAAAATGTATTATTTTTTATCAAGAAAGTGTTAATTTGAGATAACTAACATTAGTACCGAACATTTTATACTTTTATTATCAACTGTAACAGAACATCTCAAATTAACCAACAAAAATAATTGTTTATTTCAGTAACAACGTTACAATCCTTTGTAAACCATAGCATGCGATTACTATTTTTACTACAATAATGAGCCACATACAAATGTCCCGTTATAGCTGCAAAAATAAATCACCAAAAAAACAAAAAGCTGTAGTTACCATTTCAACAAAACCGTGACACCATGAGCTGTTACATTTTTGCCGCAACCAGGCAGCACTTTCCTCCTCAAGCGAGCGGCGACAACTGACATGAACCGATCTTGCATTGAACTTAGGAGCGGAAAGAGATAGCGCTTAACCGATAGTCGCCATCCTTTTCCTTCATTACTCGGTCATTTTCGGCGCTAGAAATATCGCGTTTTAGCAGCAAGTAGAGCGCGATGCGCCGAATTCTACTGTATTATCATTCAATAACGATACATATTTGCGTTAACACGTTCTTGTCGCAAATGAGCGATATACACTTAACTTCCATGAATTTTATATTGCATAAAGATGATAATAAAATATTTGTTGCTGCTGGAGGTGAACAACTACCTGCCATTGGTTACATTTATCTACCAATTGACTTTCAAAATCATTTTCACATATTAAAAACATATATCGTCCCTTCAGTAAAAACTAACTTAATTTTGGGGATTGATTTTTGGACAACTTTTAATCTTTTCCCAAAATTTCATAATGCTATTTCTTTCAAGCCTGATGTTGGGAATAATGTTGAAGTATCGACTATAAATGATTCTTCTAGTGCTTTACAGTCTTATCGTGAACTTGCTGAAGATCAGAGAATATTGGCAGACAATATTATAAAACAGTTCAAGGGTATCTCAACTGAAAAGCGAGGTTTAGGTAGAACTAATTTAGTTTCACATCAAATCGATACTGGTGATTCTTTACCTATTAGACAAAGATACTACCGTGTCTCCCCGGAAAAGCAACGTATTCTATCTGAACAACTTGATGAGATGCTAGCGTTGGGTGTAGTGGAGGAGTGTGAGAGTCCTTGGTCATTACCGGTTCTGCTTACACCTAAAAAGGATGGAAAGCTTCGATTCTGCCTTGATAGTCGTAAACTAAATTCAGTTACGAAACAAGATGCTTATAAGTTGCCTTACATCTCGGTGATTTTAGATAACCTAAAGAACGCTAGATACCTTAGTAGTATTGACTTATCTAAGCCCTTCTGGCAAATACCTATCGCTGAAAACGATCGTAACAAAACTGCTTTTTATATTCCGCGGCGTGGAACCTTCAGATTTGTCACTATGCCATTTGGTTTGACAAATTCTCCTGCTACTCAGCAGAGGCTTGTTGATGCACTGTTTTGCGGACCCGAATTCGAAAACTCTATGTTTGTCTACGTAGTAGATGATATTGTAATTGCTAATTCTGACTTTCAAGGTCACATTTCTCTTCTTCTGAAGGTACTTAAAAAAACTGTCCATGGCCAACTTGACCATTAATTTCGAAAAATCGTTGTTTTTTCGGAACGAACTTAAGTATTTAGGTAACGTTGTCGATTCTAGAGGATTGCATGTGGATCCTGAAAAAGTCGATAAAATTTTAAATTACCCGACACCGACTAATAAAAAAGTCCTGAAATTTAGCTCAATAGCTGGTCCTTTAAATAAACTTACTTCTACTAGTAAAAAATCTAATTCTTTCATGTGGTCTGCTGAGGCTGAGAAATCCTTTATTAAACTGAAGGAAATTCTAGTTTCAGCCCCAATTCTGTCGTGTCCTAATTTCGATCTATCGTTTGAGGTCCACACGGATGCTAGTGATTATGGTGTTGGTGGCCTGTTGACTCAGACGCTGGATGGTGTTGAACATCCAATAGCCTATACAAGTCGTACCTTGACTGGGCCTGAAAGAAACTACAGTATTACTGAAAGAGAAGCCCTCGCTGTCTTGGTAGCTGTCGAACACTGGAGATGCTATCTGGATAATGGTAAGAAATTCACTGTCTATACAGACCATTCAGCTCTCAAGTGGTTTCTAAATCTTAACAATCCAACTGGACGCCTTGCCCGTTGGGGTGTTAGATTATCGGCTTTTAACTTTGATATCAAACACCGTCGTGGTGTTGACAACGTTGTTCCAGACGCACTGTCCCGTACATGTCGAGTTACTGCCATAGACACCATGCCTAACGTTACTCCTACTACTAATGATGAGTGGTACCTCAACATATGGCATTTTTTTTTTTTGGCGGGTAGCTTCAAAACCGAAAATACCAAAAATTGTTGGCTCCTAATATTTTATTATTTAAAAATAAACAATACCTTATGGTTAGAAATTAACTTCTCCAGTGGCTAAGTTGAAGTTTCATACACCTTCACACACACTATCTCCAAAATATCATGGATGCAACAGCGGAACAACTTCTAAACAGTCTGAAGGATCTTACATCATTGTTCAGCGACAGGATGTCTGAATTTGAAAAGAATCTTCAGCAACCAGGTATGCGAGAGTCCAATACAACTGTGAAATCATTGGCAGCAGACTTTTCTTCTTTCAAAACATTTGTTTGGAAGTCGCTCGGCATAATCAAATCACAGATAGAACTTCTGGCTTTGGGTGTTGATGGTCTTGACACACATTCACGCAGAAAGGTTCTGCTGTTCCATGGAATCAGAGAAGATAAAGATGAAGTTGTAATCTCGAAGATTGGTGCAGTATTAAACAACCAAATGCAAATGGTGGAATTGGGTTTAGATACAATTGAGACTTGTCATCGACTTGGTGCTAAAAAGAAAGATGTATCTCGACCCATTCTAGTGCGTTTCACTACAATGAAGCATCGCATGGCAGTGTGGAACAGGAAAACTCTACTGAGGGGTTCCAATGTAACACTATCTGAGTTCCTGACTAAGGCAAGGCAAGATATATTTGTCGCGGCTCGCAAGCACTTTGGAAGGAAAAAGTGTTGGTCAACTGAAGGCACGATCATTGTGTTGCTGTCAGACGGCACTAGAAGGAAGATCTTCTCTAACAGTGAACTCCAACAGCTTATTCTAAAGTACCCGGTTCCGTCGGCAGAAGTTACTGATAATATTGGGTTGGCACAAAAGTAATGAGACACACTAGAAAAATCTATAACATTTCCTTTTTAAAATCAATTTTTTCGATAATATTCTAGAATGTTGTAGAACATTCTAGGTACTTCTGGTGTAGGGTATATAAAGCCGCGCTCGCGATTTGTTTAGTCAGTTTGAAGAAAAATGGACGAGCGACAAGTTCGAACACTATACTTATACGAGTACTTGTTAGGCCACAGTGCGCGGGATGCGGCTGACAATATCAACAATGTATTAGGCGCTGGAAGTACAAGCCATGCGACGGTGTCCCGATGGTTTGACCGTTTTAAATCAGGCGACAGGAGCCATGAAAGTCAGCCACGCTCAGGGTGACCACCCGCAGTGAATGATGACGATTTGCGCCGCGAACTGCAGTTGAATCCGGATGCTACCACTCGTGAATTAGCGGAAGCACTTAAATGCAGTCACCACGCCGTGGAACACCATCTGCATGAGCTTGGTTATCGAAAAGTTTTGGCTCGGTGGGTACCGCACATCCTTACAGACGCCAGTCGTGCAGTCCGTGTCGCTATCTGTCAGTCACTTTTGCTGCGACCCCGACGTAAAGAGTTTTTGTCAGATCTGGGTACTGGAGATGAATCATGGATTTATTACGAGAACGATACACGTCGTGCTTTTTGGCTGCCTCGAGAAGAAACGCTACCAACTCAACCGAAGCCGAGTCAAAAGAACCGCCGAAAAATTCTGCTTTGCTGTTTCTGGGATGCGCAAGGCATACTGTTTTATAAGCTATTACACAATGAAACTATAAACGCTGACAAATATTCAACCCAGCTTACCAAATTATCTGCCGCTATCAAGAAAAAACGACGAAGACGAGTCAATGTAGTTTTACTGCACGATAACGCTCGACCTCACGTCGCATCTGTGGTTCGTCGGCAGTTGGAGAACTTGGGCTGGGAGACGATACCCCACCCACCTTATTCCCCAGACCTCGCCCCATCAGACTATCATTTGTTTAGAGCCCTGAAACAGCATTTGCGGAGTAAACAATTTAATGATTTCTCTGACGTAGAGGCGGAGTTGAACAACTTTTTCGAGGCACAGCCATCGGAGTTCTGGGCAAAAGACATCCAAACTTTGCCGGATCGTTGGCAAGAAGTCTTAGATACTAATGGTAATTACATCATTGACTAAACTTTTTTATTGTAATAATAATAAAAAAGTAAAAACTTAAACCAAGTGTCTCATTACTTTTGTGCCAACCCGATAAAAGATGAACTTTTTGATTTCATCATCCTTTTGTTTGTGTTCCGTTACTTTGCCGGGTTATCACTACAAATTGGGCGGTATGTTATTATTTTAGAAAGTATTTTTTTATATAAAAATTTCAATTGAATTTGCATCCGTTGATTGCCCTGTAATTTGCTTGTTTTGTATTCACGAGCTTTTGCGATGTCAAAGTCAAGTAGTGTCACTGTCATATCAAACTGAACGCTTTTTTAATACGGAAGGCAAAGAAATGTTAGGACATACAGCCACGTTTAGAAAGTAGTATTAAATAATCCTTTGCTTTCCATCCGAATCACTGCTTTTATGTTTAATGTATTGTTGTTAGTTTAAAGTATAAATGTCTTTATGTTTCCTCTTGTTTCGTTATGTTGTAAATGTTATAATATGTTACCATGGTATATGGAGTTGTCTTTTTCTAGTCAACTTGGGCACGTGTGAGATGATTTTTTTGGTTTTAGTATTTTTTTTTTTAGTTATTAGTATTATTTATTATATTATATTTATTATTGATTTTATTTATTGAATATGGCTTTATACGATGATTATTTTTATAGTTCGTCTGATGAATACGAGAGTGCTAACAGTAGCTTTTCTTCCTTGACCGATTTCAAACCGCTAGACGTCAAGCTATCAGAGACGTTTGGTCAAAATTCAAAATTCCTCTCCTTCGTGCATATCAATGCGCAAAGTATTCTGGCACACCATACCGATCTCTTTGCATCTTTTGGCAACGGCGTAGTCGATTGTATACTTATCTCTGAAACCTGGTTAAAACCTTCGCTCACTTCTTCATGTTGTTCTCTTCCAGGGTATAAGTTTTTTCGCAATGATCGCACTGGCGTAGGTGGTGGTGGCGTAGGTGTTTATCTGCGTGATCGCATACCGGCCAAGGTAATCAGCTGCTCACCGTCTAACTACACCAACTCCATTGAATATATTTTCGTGGAAGTAATCGTCCATCACAAAAAACTTCTTTTAGGGGCTTTGTATAGTCCCAATGATCAAATAGATTACTTCAACTCTTTGGAAAGTATTCTCGAAAACCTAGTCCCTGTTTTTGATCACGTCATACTCATGGGTGATCTTAATACATGTCTGTTGAAACAAGATGCTAGGGCAAGTAAACTAGTTCATCTCCTATTATCTCTTAATCTTCACGTGCTTCCAATGACGTCTCCCACTCATTATTTCCCAAACTGTAAACCTTCGCTTTTAGATCTTATGATTGTATCGCATCCTGATCTGGTGGGTACTCATGGACAATTGACTGCTCCTTTTTCCTATCATGACTTAGTTTTTCTGTCGCTTAAAGTGCGCCCTCCCAAAATTAAACCTAGAACACGTCTTCTACGCAACTTTAAGCAAATGGTTCTGGAACGCTTGAGAGACGAAATAAGAAATATAGATTGGTCACCAGTGCTATTAAATAATAATGTCGATGCTATGGTAGACTACTTCACTTCTACTCTCACGAACATCTATGATGTACATGCTCCGGTACGCCCGGTTCGCGTCAAACATGTGCCCGCACCATGGTTAACTCCAGCTATCCGAAAAGTAATGGCTAACCGAGACCGGGCCAAAAGTAGACAAAAAAGAATACCATCTACAGAACATTTGCAGGTTTACAAGAAGCTGCGCAATATTTGTAATCGAATGTGTAGGGATGCTAAGCGCAAATATATTCACGACCAAATTGAAAACTTAGACCAGAAGCACTTGTGGGGTTATTTAAGATCGCTAGGCGTTGGTAAGACCGCGAATGTGAGCCAGAGTATCGTCGACCTTAATGCACTCAATAAGCACTTCACTTCACTTCCCCTAACTCTAGATATGACCACGAAGTCTAGCAGACTCTCCTTATTGTCCAGCATTGATAACACCCATATACTTTCCCCCCTTTTCTTTCAGTATAGTCTCTGAGGAAGATGTCACAACGAGTATCAAATCCATTTCTACTAAGGCGATTGGGAGTGATGGCCTTAGTCTTGACATGATACTTCCTGTTCTGGAGGACATTGTTCCAATTATCACACACATTGTAAATTTCTCTTTGGAAAACAATGTCTTTCCAGAATCATGGAAAAAAGCCCATGTCATACCTCTTCCTAAAACTCCTAATCCATCCTCACTTTCACAATATCGTCCTATTTCTATTCTTCCAATACTATCTAAAGTCCTTGAATCCATTGCTCACCATCAACTTTACCATTTCCTTGTATCTAATACCTTATTATGTCCTTACCAATCTGGTTTCCGCCCTGCACACAGCACGGTTGGTGCGCTGCTGAACATCACGGAAGATATTCGTTTTGCTATGGACAATACCAAACTTACTGCTATGGTTCTACTGGATTTCAGCAGTGCATTTAACTGTGTTGACTTTGATATTCTGCTTGGTGTTCTCCGTTCGCTTAACATTTCCACACCTGTGATTGATTGGTTCAGATCATATCTCTTCGATCGCTTTCAGTGCGTAATATTCAATGATGCTTCTTCTGAGTGGCTGAACTTGTCAGCTGGTGTACCGCAAGGAGGAGTTCTCTCACCTTTACTCTTCTCCATATTCATAAACAATATCTCTTCCGCTATTTCTTCTCCTTTTCATCTCTATGCAGATGACCTCCAAATTTATAAACACTTTTCCATCCCCGATGCTCTGGACACCATCGCTTCTATAAATAGGGATCTTGTTTCTATACAGGAATGGGCTACTTCGTATGGTCTCTTAGTCAATCCAGAAAAGTGCCAGGCCATGATTGTCGGTAGTAGCAGACTGAAGAGTAAACTTGAGTGGGATTGTACACCTCAAATTTTATACAATGGAATACCAATTCCATTCGTTGATAAGATAAAAAACTTGGGTTTGATTATGGATAGCACTTTATCATGGTCTCCGCAAATTGCTGAGGTAAGTAAACGAATACACTACTCTTGCCACTCTCTCAAGCGACTCCAATCTTTTCTTCCCTTTAAAACCAAAATTATGCTGGCGCAATCTCTTCTGCTTCCCATTCTCGACTATGCTGACATTTGCTATCTAGATGTGAATGAAGATCAATTGAATAAGCTTGAGCGTCTTCAGAATCTTGCAATTCGGTTCATTTTTGGACTACGTAAATACGACCATGTCTCTGCTTTTCGTGCTCAACTGAACTGGCTTCCTATCCGTCTTCGCCGTGATATGCACATCCTTTCATTCCTATTTAAAATCCTTAAAGATCCTAATTCACCCCAATACCTTAGTTCCCGTTTCCAGAAGCTTCCTCCTCCTTACCATCCTAGGCGTCCCTGCGTCACCAAATCTCTTGAGCTACCTAAATGTAACACCAATTTCCGCCTCAAATCCTTTTCTGTTCGTGGTGTTCAACTATGGAACAGACTTCCCTTGAATATTCAGGATTGCCCTTCCATCATGTGTTTCAAATTTAAACTTAAAGACTACTTTCTGGAACAATGTTCGTATTCATGACACAGCTTTCATCGTACCTTATATATGTATGTATAGATAGATAGATAGATAGAATATTCTTTATTGCACACACAAAGACAATATACACTTATATGACAAAAACAGGAGACGTACAATTGGCGGCCTTATCACTAAAAGTGATTTCTTCCAGGCAACCTTGGGATGGAGTTTAATATAAAAGACCTAATGATGGGGTAGTGGATGGTGTACAAATAAACAATTTATAAATATACATAATTGATAATTGTTATATACTTAATTATAATTTACCTACATATACTATAATATAATAAATATTATCATATAAAATATAATACATACAAGAAGCATTTAAAACCACTCTCCAAATTTTAGTATGTTAATCTTTACGACAAATAATGAAATACGTGTTTTTTCTTTTTATGTCGTTTAGAACAAAAATGTTGAGTTATATCGTCACCAAGTTATTTTCAAAAAACATACATTTGTGGACGCTCCCGCTGCCCAGTACGTGCGCTTTACGCGCTACGTTAGTTCCCCCCCCCCCTCCCTTCCCGCAATTCATTGATAGTAATACAAGTACGTTTGCGAGTTAGTAGCAGCTACCTAAAATGTTTTCGTTTTTTTATGCTAGGGCAAATGGTACATAAAGTTGAAACCTTTCCTTCATACTTTTACGGGCTTAGGACCGTCAAATTGCAAAAATTCTATTAGATACCTACTATTACAATAACTATACTGGTTTAAATTTATAAATAAGTAGGTAAGCAAATATCAAGTTACCTAAAATTCTGTTTAGTTTAACCAATAATAAAAAAAGTAGGTACTTAACTAGATATTCTTTGCAATCAGGCGTATTTAAAAAATCATCAACTTTATGTACATAATCAACTAATCACTTTATCCTACCTAATTTAACTATTTACCTACGTATACTTTAATAATTGTTCAAAGTGCATACCGTTCCTCTCCACACAGAGTCTTGCACGTTTTTGCACATTGTCTTTTAATTTGGCGAGCACTACAGTGTCATTTTTCACGTGGTCAAATGCCGCACTAATTTGCACTTTTAAGTCCTCGAGGCTTTGTGCTTCTTCAAAATACACACGTCTTTTGATTTCACACCACAAATAAAAGTCGCACGGTGTTAGGTCCGGCGATCGAGCAGGCCACACGATGGGGCCTCCGCGTCCAATCCATCGATCACCATATTCTATGGTGAGATGATCTCGGACGGCGGCGGCGTAATGGGGTGGTGCACCGTCCAGTTGAAAATAAAAATCCCGGAAGTAGGCCACGGGCAAGTCCTCCATGAAATCGGCAATGACATGCCGCAACATATCGAGGAAGTTGCCGCCGGTGAGCGGCCCTTCGATGAAGTACGGCCCCAGTATTTTCGTGCCTATAACACCGGCCCACACATTGACACTAAAGCGCACTTGATGGTGGGTTTCCCGAATCATATGCGGATTTCTGAAGGACCACCAGTGTTCGTTATGATGGTTATAAAGCCCCACACGAGTAAACAATGCTTCGTCAGTCCACAAAATGTTGGCATTAGGGTGTGCAATCAGCCATTCACAAAAGGTGCGACGGGGCACATTATCTCCATCGTGTAGAGCTTGGACCTTTTGGAAGTGGTAAGGGTGTAGCCCTGTCACATTCAGCAGCTTCCACACGGCATAGTGGCTTACGTTAAATCGGCGTGCGGCATCTCGTGTACTGGCTCGCGGGTCCCTTTCGAAGAAATCCAAGATTTCATCTTCGATTTCAACTGCAAGTCTTGATCTTCCACCTCCGCGAGCGTGAGCAGGCGTAGTAAATTGACCATAGTCCAATAGCCTTTGGTTCACAGCCAAAAATGTCTCGCGACTAGGTATTGCGGGGTTTATTAATCCCTGATTTTGCAGGGCTGGGATGGATTCTGTTTCGTATAGTCTCCGAGCTGCATTTAAACTTTCACTGCTTAAAATGTAACACCGCACCATTTCGTAATATTCGCGATTGGAATACATTCCGACGCGCGAAGTGTGGGGCTGCGGCGGGTGGCGCGCAACACGGAAGCAAAGGCGGAAGCGCGTGCGTTCAAAGGGATTGTGCGCGGGTGACTGATGTTGCCGACTAAATAAAAAACCGAGCAGATATCGTCGGCGGTGCATGCGCGGCGCATGCGCGGCGCATCCCCTGCGCCCGCGCCCCTTGCTACCCCTGCTCGTTTCGTTCATAACTAATGTGACAATGCGAATGTTATAATTATCTTGTAATTACAAAAAGTTTACACTTCATTTTGAAAATTTTACATACTGTTTTTTTTTCATATATGTGATCTATTAACGATACCTAATGCCTAGAAAAAATTTGGAGAGTCATTTTAAATGCAGGCGGTATATAATACCTATATACATACTTTCATGGACAGGTAGTGCTCTCTGACAAGTTTCCTAAATATATTAAGAGAATTAGCTTTTCTAATCGACAACGGTAGCGCATTCCATAGGCGTACACCGTGGACGGTAAAAGATTTATCGTAGTACCTAGTGGAATGTATTGGCATTTCCAGCCGCAGGTTTTCTGATGATCTCAAGAAGCGGGGATGGGATTCTTTGACGAATTTGAAACGATCTTTGAGATAAGAAGGGGTAGTGGGATTAAAAAGTATATTATATAACATGTTTAAAATATGTGCATTCCGGCGAAATCGAATTGGCAGCCACTTGAGTTTCTCACGAAATTCGGAAACGTGATCATATTTGCGTAGTCCAAATATGAATCTTATGCAAAAATTTTGAAGGCACTCAAGCTTGTTCAGCTGCATTTCTGTAAGGTCAAGATAGCTGACGTCGGCGTAATCGAGAATGGGCATTAGAAGAGATTGTGTGAGCGCAATTTTAGTGGCAGTCGGCAAGAAATTGCGAAGCCTTCTTAAAGACCCAGCAGATGCAAAAAGTTTGCGACTCACTTCCTTGAGTTGCACATCCCAATTTAAGTTTTTATCAATACATACACCTAAATTTCTAACATGATCACTAAATTGTAAGGAGATTCCATCGAAAACTATTTGCGGGATCTGTTCAAACTTTACTTTAGCTCTAAGCCTTGAGCTGCCCACTACGACAACTTGTGTTTTGGCGGGATTCACCCAAAGCCCATGTTTGCGGCTCCATTCAGAAATCTGAGCTAAATCTTTATTAAGACTTTCAATGGCAGAACTAATATCTTCAGCAGGGGCTTTCGTATATATTTGCAAATCGTCTGCATAAAGATGGTAGGAAGAAAGTAACTGACAGGAAATTGTGTTAATATAAACAGCAAAAAGAAGAGGAGATAAAACGCCACCCTGCGGCACCCCGGCAGTTAAGTCACACCAACAAGAGAAAGAATCTTCAACGCGGACGCGCTGCCGGCGTCCAGACAGGTAACTTCGAAACCAATCAACTGCTGATGGAGAAATGTTAATAGAGCGTAATTTTTGAAGCAAAACGTCAAAATCAACAGTGTTGAATGCGTTGCTAAAGTCTAGTAGACATAAGATCGTGATGGTTCCAGCTTCCATTCCTAGCCTAATATCATCCGTTATGTTGATAAGGGCAGTAGTAGTGCTGTGACCTGGTCGGAAACCGGATTGGTAGGGATTCATGAGGTTGTTTTTAACTAGGAATACGCTAAGTTGGTTGTGAACAAGACGCTCAAGGACTTTAGATAGGAATGGGAGGATGGATATGGGACGATAATCAGACAGGGAGACAGGATTAGATTTCTTAGGAAGTGGTGTAACTTGAGCTTCTTTCCAGGATGACGGAAATTCACTAACAGATATAGAAAAGTTAAATATATGTGTAAGCACAGGAAGAATTTCATCGAGGATTGGTATTACCATTTTCCGGCTGACACAGTCATTGCCCACTGCATTGGAGGTAATTGACAAGACGCTCTTTTTAACATCACACTCAGAGAATTGATTAATGAAGAAAGAATCATGATTAGGGTGGGGCAGAGATGAAATTGATTGAATGGTATTTGCTTTCGTGGTCTCGTCAAATTGAGGTGACGAGGAAAAATGTTGATTTAATAAATTTATATCAATGATACTAGGTAAAGCCGTTTGGCGAGATTTCCCGATCCCTATAGAGTTAAGAAACTTCCAGACTTTTGCTGGGTCACCATTTTCGACGGAAGTGTGGATGTAGTGGCGTTGTGCTTTCCTACATACTCTATTGCAGCGATTACGAATTGCAATGAATTTCTCCCAGTTTGCGCTAGTGGGCTTATGTTTGTACTTAGTTTTGGCCACAGCTTTAAGGTGACTTAATGCTTTAATATCTTCACTAAGCCAAGGTGAAGGGGGATGCTTAATCTTTACGGAGCGTATCGGGGCATGTACATCAAACAACTGAGTTAGTTGTGCAACTAGATAGTTAAGCTTTATATCAACTGTTTTAGATGCATATAATTGAGTCCAATCAATGTTATGAGCGTCATATCGGAGACTATTGATATCCATACCACTAAAATTGCGCTGAAGAAGAATTTTTCTTTTTTCCCTCGGAGGTTTAACTTTATAAGAGACAAAGATAAGGTCATGATAAGAGAAGGCATCAGCTGGACATTGCCCATGCTTAGCGACACGCTCTAAGGAAGAGACAAAAACAAGATCGAGAAGAGAAGGAGTGCAGTTAGGGAAATGGTGAGTAGTATTTAAAGGTAGAATGAAAAGGTTACAAGACTCGATGACATTGGACAATGCTGAAGAGCGAAAGTCTTTCTTGAGAAGGCAAGTATTAAAGTCGCCCATAATAATTGTTTGACTGTAAGAAGGGGTAAGAGATTGCAATACATTTTCAAAGGAAGAGAAAAAATCCACGCGACATGATGGGCTGTAGTATACTCCAAGCAGGATTTTAGTATGCCGCAGAGTTACCTCTAGGAATAAGTGCTCTCCTGCGCTAGGTGGCGGCGGTTGTGGTGACATGTTAAGTACATGGTATGGAATATGTGATCTAAGATATATAGCAACTCCACCTCCCCCACCAGAGGCACGGTCATTTCTGATCAACTGGAAACCCGGTAAGGAGTATAAAGTTGAAGGAAGACATGGCTTTAGCCAGGATTCGGAAACAAGAATGGCGTGGATATCTTTACAGTCAAAACTAGTCAGCATGTCTGTAAAATGGGCTGGAATGCTTTGGGCATTGATATGAATAACATTGAAGTTATATGGAACATCAGAAAAGTGCGATATGATGACATCATTAAGCGAAGGTATGCTAGAAAAGCTATCATTGCTGCAAGCTGATAAAAAACTATCTGCATTATCATCACTCTCGTCCATATATGGAATACCGAATTAATAAAAATATATTTATTAAAAATATTTATAAAAATAATATATATATAAAAATAAAATAAAATATATGTGTTCAGTTATTGTCCAATTATTGGTGGGTAGATTAACTTTTACTTCGCCCATTGAAAATTTCTACAACGACACTAGCTTGCTGCGCGCTGAAGAGAGCACAACGTTTGTGTACCGCGTCGTGTGTGAACTAGTTGTGGACGTTCCACCACCCATATAGTGTCTAGACCCGTGGTCATAGCATATCCATGTATAGACTTGTCCAGCAGTGAGCTACCAAAGCTGAGCACCGTGTGTACCCGCCAAGCCGAGCTACCATCGGAGTTACGTGTCTGACAGTTTGGAATCAAGGTGGGTGAGGTTTTGTTATTTGCTCGCCGAAAGTTGGACAGGATCATACACCCATTTCTTTTCCTTTCAATACCTTTTGGGTTACAGTCCAATTTGCATTAAATTCTAACATTTTTTTTGGCCTTCGAGCCAATGCTCTTTACCTACTTACCCTCCTAGTTAAAATCACAAAAAAAAAACGGTTAAATTTAAACCCCTGTATTCTAACTTTGTACTATATATTTATAAAATATAAATTTTAAATCATATCATACAATTTATTATTTTGATACTCCAACAACCTTTTATAAAAGATGCCTCCGAAAAAGGATATTGCAGAAGAAAAATCTCCTGAATTATCAGTTTTGTGTTCTCGAAAGGAAAGATATTTTGAGCAACTACAAAGCATTTATGACTTAATTAAATCATTAAACGATACTGAATCGCAAGAATTATTTTTACTACAAGTTGCCGAAATTGACATTTTAAGAAAATCTTTCGAGAAATGCAATTATGATATCTTTGAATTTGAATTAAAAACAAATCCAAATGCATCATTTCCTAATAAGGAATTAAAAAGTTTTGATCAAATATATTTTCGTTGTAAATTAGCAGCATCCAAACTTCAACCTTCTGTTGAGAATATTAAGACAGGAAATTGTGTAACAGAATCACGGCCACGCCTTCCTAAACTGGAATTATTTTGTTTCGATGGTAATATTGAAAACTTTACTACATTTCATGAAACTTTTTGTTCGCTTGTGCATAATCAAGCTAATATACCTAAAATCGACAAGTTTCATTATTTGTTATCGTGCACAAAGGGTTCGGCTTTAAATATTGTCAAAAGTGTACCTATTTCTGCTAATAATTATGATGTTGTTTGGCAAAGTTTATTAGATAAATATGAAGATCATAGAATGCTAGCCGGTAAATATTTAGATAAAATGTTAAATTTCACACCGATGATTACAGAATCATCATCGAATTTAAATTTATTTATTGAAGCTTTTGAACATTCTTATAAGGCGATCCAGGCATTAAATATAAAAAATTTAAGTAGTTTTATTTTATGTCACATTGCATTAAGGGCATTAGACCCGAGCACTAGAAAATATTTTGAACAAAATTTAGATCAATCTACGATTCCAGACTTCACAAATTTAATATCATTTGTTCATAATCAAGTTAAAGTTTTAGATCACTCAATAAATTCTTCATATTCAAATACTAAATTCTATAATCAAAATAATTATAAAAAAACAACTGTAAAAAATATAAGGTCAGATAAGACGCAATTTAAAAATTTTTCCCTTGCGTCAACTTCACGTTCCAATAATAATCATAATTTAAAATGTAGTCATTGTGGCGATAAACACATGATTTTTCGATGTGAACAATTTCGCCAAATGCCTACTATACAACGAATTAATCGTGTTAACCAATTGCAGTTATGCCATAATTGCCTAAAGCCCAATCATACAGCATCTGAGTGCAAAAGTGAATTTAAATGCGTAGTTTGTAAAAAACTTCATAATGCTTTATTGCATGTTGACACGAGCGCGAGAATCGAACCCGTTCCAAGCGCAGTGTCTATGCCGTGCGCCGCAGTAAAGGATAGCCGCTCCGCGAGTGACTCAAGCGCATTGAACGTGTGCCTGGCTGCATCGCAGCTAGGTAACTATAACGCTGTTTTATTAGGCACGGCCGTAGTGCACGTTAAGGATAATTTTAACAAATATCAACCGTGTCGCGTTCTAATCGATTCGGGTGCACAATCGAATTTCATTTCTATATCTTGTTTGCAACGCTTAGGACTTTCTACTTACAAATGTCCATTTAATATTTTCGGACTTGCCGGTGAACAAGTAAAAAATCATGGTATGACGTCATGCATTATTAAGTCACGTCATACTAATAACTCAACATTTAAAATAGATGCAGTTATATTATCAAAACTTACAGCTGATTTACCAACAGTAAAAATTCCAAAAAATGTTATTAATAAATACAATTCATTAATTTTAGCGGACCCACAGTTTTATATAAAATCACCCATTGATATTATTTTAGCGGGTGATATTTTTCCGCACATTTACGATGGAAATAAAATTATTTTTGATGAAAACATTCCTGCAGCCCTCAGTAGTGTATTTGGTTATGTAATCACGGGAAAATTATGTGCACCTTCCTGTGACGTCATGAATGACGTCACCTCGGTACTTTCAACTTCTTTAGTGTCATACACTATTGAAGATAATTCTTTAAATGATATCCTAAAACGTTTTTGGGAAATTGAGTCTTTGCCGTGCAAGGCTCCAATTAATCCATTAGAAGAAGTTGCCGAAAACTTATACGTCAGTGGACTTTGCCGCGATGAGACTGGACGTTATGTTTCGCCTATTCTTTTAAGGCCGGAACATGAAGAGTTGGGTGACTCATATGACACAGCCTATAAAAGGCTCACTCAAATTGAGCGCCGTCTTTCTCGATCCCCTGACCTTCGTAAAGCATATACCGAGTTTATGCAAGAGTATGAGGCACTAGGGCATATGGAGGTTTATCGTGGGTCTGAACCGTCTAAGTATTTAATACCTCATCACTTCGTATTACGTCCATCAAGTAGTACTACTCCTCTCAGGGTAGTATTCGATGGTTCCTGTCCCACCAGTAATGGTGTATCGTTAAACGATATATTACTGACAGGTAAGAAACTTCACCAAGACATTTTAAAAATAATTACTCGTTTCAGACTGTATGAAGTGTGTTTTACAGCTGACGTGTCAAAAATGTACCGCGCAGTACTCATTGATCCTTCAGATAGGCAGTATCAACATATTCTATGGCGTGATGCTCCTACGGATCCAGTAAAAGTTTATGAACTGAAGACGAATACGTATGGTCTCCGTAGTGCTCCGTTCGTAGCGGTCCGCACGCTGCATCAGCTGGCGCGTGATGGCCCTCAGTGCACTGCCTCGCACGTTATAGTTGAAGGCTTTTATGTGGACGACCTTGTCTGGTCCTGTCAGTCCCTAGCTGAAGCATCCACAATACAAGATCAATTAATGTCCATTCTCAAAAGTGGAGGTTTTGATTTAAGGAAGTGGTCCAGTAATCATCCCGAACTTCTCTCGAGGGTGAAGGCGGATGAAATCACTATTATCGATTACAATGATTATACATCGTCGTCGTTACAAGTCTTGGGTCTGAAGTGGATACCGTCTTCTGATTGTTTTTCTTTTAACTATAATTTTAAGGACGCTGTGTCTACTAAGCGCTCAGTATTAAAATTACTTGCCAGTATTTATGACCCTGTGGGTTTCTTATCGCCTTGTATTTTTGTGGCCAAGTGCATAATGCAGGATCTGTGGAGGTTAAGCTTAGGATGGGATGATAAATTACCACCTGATCTGAATTCAAAATGGAACAAATTCCTTAATGAATTACCATTACTAGCTAAGTTACGCATTGAGCGGCACTTATTAATTCCAAATTTCGTTAACGTAGATGTAATAGGCTTTTGCGATGCGTCATCGCGCGGGTACGCTGCCTGTGTTTATTTACGTAGCACTGATTCGGAAGGAAATATTAAAGTCAGACTATTAACCAGCAAATCAAAGGTTGCGTCATTAAAACCTATTTTATCAATTCCTAAGCTAGAATTGATGGCAGCCTTATTGCTCGCAAATCTTATTAGTTTCTTCGTACAACACTTAAAAGACTTTGAATATTCAATTTATGCTTTTACCGACTCTAGTGTCGTTCTCTCGTGGTTACAGACGCCGGCTTACAAATTAAAAACATTTGTGTCTAATCGAGTTTGCGAAATCGTAGATATTGTTTCACCAAATCTGTGGTTTCACATTAATAGCGAGAATAATGCTGTCGATATCTGTTCTCGAGGGGTTTTACCTAATCAATTTATTAATGATTTCACTAATTGGATTAATGGTCCACAATGGTTAAGTCAGAATTTTAATGACTGGCCGATAAAAAAAATTCTAATAAAGAGTGACGACACTATTCCAGAAATTAAAAATAATTTAGACAAGTTTTGTTTTAATTCTACCACGAATAAAATCTTAATTAATGATCTTGAAACTGAATTTACAAAATTTTCATCTTTTAATCACTTACAACGAGTGATTGCCTGGTGTCATAGATATATATTTAATTTAAAAAATAAACCATCCAATCGTCACTTAGGTCCATTAAGATCATCAGAAATAAAAAATGCTCATGATTCAATTATTTATGTCATTCAATCAAATTATTTTCATAACGAGATTAATGATTTAAAGCGTAACCGCACTGTGACGTCATTACGCAAACTTTCTCCATTTGTGGACACCCAAGGGTTCCTCAGGGTGGGGGGTAGGATTTCACAATCTGACCTACCATATAATACAAAACACCCGTTTTTATTACCGAAAAACTGCCATACTGTAAATTTATTAATCGAATATTTACACAAACTGTATTTACACACAGGTCCCCGTAATTTACATGGTATTATTTGTAAAAAATATTGGATTGTAAATGCGCGTAACAAAATTCGATCCGTGTTATCAAAGTGCATTCAATGCTTTAAGTACCAACCGTCTGTGGTGCAACCAATGATGGGTACGTTACCCGCACCTAGATTAATACCGAATAAGGTTTTTAGTCACGTCGGCTGTGATTTGGGCGGACCATTTATCGTGAAGGAAAGCTTGCGACGTAATGCCAAAACATTTAAAGCATACCTTTGTTTGTTCATATGCTTTTCCACAAAGGCAGTGCACTTAGAAGTGTTAACTGACTTATCAGCAGAATGTTTTTTAGCCGCGTTTGATAGGTTTGTGTCAAGGCGAGGGCTTTGTGCTTGTCTATACTCCGATTGTGGAACCAATTTTATAGCATCTGCAAAATATTTAAAGGAAGTGTGTCGTTTTTTTAATAATAACGAATTTAATAATGAAATCCTTAACGGTTTGACATCGCGATCGGTAGAATGGCGAAATAACCCAGCAAGTGCAGCTTCTATGGGTGGGCTCTGGGAAGCTGGCATTAAGTCAGCCAAACAGCATTTATACCGCACTGTAGGGGATCGTTCTTTGACATATGAAGAATTGTCAACCATTTTCTGTAAAGTAGAAGCAATTATGAATTCTCGGCCCCTGTGCTCGATATCAAATGATCCAAACGAATTTGATATTTTAACTGCCGGTCACTTTCTTATCGGACAAAATTTACTTTCCGTTCCGGAATATAATGTTGAGGAAGTGCCTCTGCATAGATTGTCCCGTTGGCAATCCATACAGAAGGCAACGCAATCATTTTGGAGACGTTGGTCCGATGACTACCTCCACACATTACAACAAAGGGAGAAGTGGCACACATCTCCTCCTAATGTCAAGGTAGGAGATTTAGTGTTACTTAAGAGCAATTTAACTCGGCCATTACAATGGCCTCGTGGTAGAATAGAAGCGGTCCATCCTGGAATTGATAAGGTTGTTAGAGTATTAACTATTAGAACCCCCAATGGCCTTGTCAAGAGACCAGTTAATAAAATTTGCCCCTTGCCTCAAATAGATTAAAAATAAACAATCAATAAATAAAAACTAAAAAAAAAAAAAAAACAATAGTATACATATAAGTAATATAAATATCTATAATATAACATTCTATAATTAGTAAATAATGTAATTTTCTATTTTTATACCAAATCTTCCATATCTATTGGAAATCATCACATTGATTTCGGTGGGGGGTATGTTCAGTTATTGTCCAATTATTGGTGGGTAGATTAACTTTTACTTCGCCCATTGAAAATTTCTACAACGACACTAGCTTGCTGCGCGCTGAAGAGAACACAACGTTTGTGTACCGCGTCGTGTGTGAACTAGTTGTGGACGTTCCACCACCCATATAGTGTCTAGACCCGTGGTCATAGCATATCCATGTATAGACTTGTCCAGCAGTGAGCTACCAAAGCTGAGCACCGTGTGTACCCGCCAAGCCGAGCTACCATCGGAGTTACGTGTCTGACAGTTTGGAATCAAGGTGGGTGAGGTTTTGTTATTTGCTCGCCGAAAGTTGGACAGGATCATACACCCATTTCTTTTCCTTTCAATACCTTTTGGGTTACAGTCCAATTTGCATTAAATTCTAACAATATGTATATATCAACCTATACACAATATTTAAATACTAAAAATGGGTTTATTTAAATCCACAACTTCCATCTGCCAGTTGCATGTAGAAGATCAAAATAATGTTCTAAACAAAAGTTGAAAAAACAATCACGGTGCTAATGAACAACCAGTACCAGTGCAACATTTCTAATCAGGTATATAAATTATGTAATGTGTGAGTTGCCCTAGTATGGTTGCTGACTCAAAAAGTATAACAGTTAAAATAAAATAAATTACAATACAACACCACAGAATTGATTTATACGAACAAAGCAAACAAAAATAATAATAATAAAACAAGGACAATAATAAGAAAGGTACATACAGCACATCGTATGCGCAAGATGGAACATCTCAATGTTATTTATATATTCATTTCATTTAAAAGGCTGCATGTGCATGATTCCCCTTGCGCTTAAGGACAACAAAACCATGTGAGTGACGTTAACAGGTGATTTGACATTGACATAGTGACATTGACTTTGTTGACGCTATTGCAATTTCTGTGATAATTTTAATAACAAAAGTAGAAAAATAATTAAGTATGTACCTTCATAGTGATGGTGACAGTTTGTTACTTAAAAATACAACAAAAGAAACCTATTTCTTTGTTGCTACCCGTCTAGCCTTCGGTAGTAACTTCGGTGTAACAGCAGCCGGCTTCGACAATGCTTGCTCGATTTTAAGGAGTTCGCTCATGGTGGATATGCGATGCTTTGAGTTATTTGATCCGAGAATATATATATATCCTTCCCTGGTCCAACATTTGTTCAAGCCAAAGCGCTCTCGTGCTGCCATAAATGTAACATGACGCGTTCGCGTAAGGAATTCCGAGAGAGTGATGCCGGTTCCTTTGAGCTTCGTTTTGTCAAACCACAGCTTGTCCCGGAGCATGACGTCGTGAAATTTGACGATGATGGGTCTAGGTTTGTGAGCACCAGCTGACTGTCCCATTCTCTGGCAGCGCTTAATGTCACTCAGTTTGAAAGTGCTGTGATTAAACTTGTTATTCACAACCTGCACCACAATCTGAGCTGTATCCTCTGACTCACTCTCAGGCACACCATGCAGCAATACCATTTTACGGCGACTTCTCATTTCCAACCGATCACCATTGTGCGCCAGAACCTCCAGCTGTCGCTGTAAGTTGTTGAGGACTTCAACGATGAAACTTTTGAAGGAGCGAATAGTATATTTTATGTATTATATATATATCTATTTTTGTTATTTATTATATATATATATTTTTTTTCCAACCGTAATATAATTTAACTGCACTTCTATCACCCTCTTACATCTTACTCTCCCACGACTCCTAGGATGGCTGGAAGAGATCTCTTCTAGAGATAAGCCCACCTTTGTAACAAATTTATTTACTTGTTTTATGTAAAATTTTAAGTGCAATAAAGAGTATAATATGGATGTCAGAACTCTCCTGCATCCTTTCCCAATTAAATGGTTAAAAATGGGCTATTATTTCGTTTTATGCAATCTAAACATCCTTTGCAGAAAGAGTTTGAATGGAAGGAAGTGTTACCCTCTGAGACTAGGCAAAGGGTAATCTCGGAAAATCATTCCGTTCCAACTGCTGGTCATTTTGGAATTTTTAAGACCTATAAACGTCTATCTCTTCGATATTATTGGCCAGGTATGCATGCCGATGTTGTGAAATTCATAACGTCATGTGATACTTGCATCTCATATAAACACCAAAACCACGCTCCGTTGGGTGAAATGGGAAGACCCAAACATTGTTTTAGGCCCTTTCAAACTATTAGTGTCGATTTGGTAGGACCCTTACCAACTACTAGGAAGCAAAATTCATATATTTTTGTTGTGACGTGCTGCTTTAGTAAGTATTGTTTACTATTTCCGATAAAACGAGCTACCGCTGAAATAGTGACTAGGATTCTGGAAGAGGATGTGTTTCTTGTACATGGTATACCTTCTACTGTGATTCTCGATAATGGCAGACAGTTTGTTAGTGCAACGCTGAAACAAATGTTCGAGAAATACAAAGTTCCTAAATTACATTATACTCCTAGTTATTCTCCTTATGTCAATACGGTTGAAAGGGATAACAAGACTATTATGACTGCTTTATCAACATTCATCTAATGATCAGCGAGTATGGGATTTGCTTGTGCCGAAAATTCAATTCGCTGTAAATAACTCCGTAAATGAGGTGACGGGTTACACTCCTTCCTTTCTG
This sequence comes from Diatraea saccharalis, assembly GCA_918026875.4. Taxonomy (NCBI): domain Eukaryota; kingdom Metazoa; phylum Arthropoda; class Insecta; order Lepidoptera; family Crambidae; genus Diatraea; species Diatraea saccharalis. The sequence continues at coordinate 10,640,422 of OU893352.1, forward strand.
GTATACGGCCGAGAATTGGTCACTTGTGGCTCTCATTATGTCGACAGTGAGAACGATGACAATCTTATTTTCTAACCTCGCGATTCTTATGCTGAAAACTTGGGCATATTGTCTAGCATATTTAGCAAGGTTCAAGTATTGTTGCTTCAGGCTCACAGTAGGAATTGCCATCAATATAATCTACGAAGGAAACCTACTGAGTTTAATGTTGGTGATGTAGTGTGGAGAAGGACATTTTATCAAAGTGATAAAGATAAATATTTTAATAAAAACTAGCACCGAAATTCATAAAATGTAAAGTTATCAGTAAGAAATCTCCTATTGTCTATGAGCTGGCCGATATGTCTGGAAAACCACTAGGTTCTTATCATATCAAAGATATTAAACTCATTAACTATAAAGTTTAATGCTACTTACCAAACAATAATAAAGTGCTTGCACAATTGAGTCTTAAACATTAATTATTTTAATTCTAGCGTATTTATTGAAATAGTAGGGTTAATACAGTAGGCTTGCTATTTGAGCACAATTAAAACATTAGTCTATCAATTGTTCTCAGTCATGATAGGGTCTCATATTCTGAATTATACAGACTGATGACAGCATGTTTCGGATTTAGAGAAAGTGTGAAGTATGGAAGAATGAATGAATGAGAAAATAGTAAGTGATAGTTGCTGGCATTAGATGGATTTTGCTAATAAGTTCTTACGCAAAATCCTTCTCTTTGCGGCGGAGTACTGTAACGTTGTATTTTAAGAATAAATAATAAGAATAAAAATTAAAATAAACATCAAAATATAAGAAATTAAAAGCGTTATTTACAATACAGTGAATAATGAGACAGACACTTATCTAAACAAAAATTTCAATTATAAAGAATAATAAAGTAAATAAATTGAGTTGGTTATAAACATTAAATGCAAGCGACGAAGGTTACGTCTCTAATGTTGATGCACATCACTTGAATGTTGAGTTTTTTTGCTATGTCATTGTTTCGGTGGAGGAGCGCCGGCGACCGCTCGCGGACATACTAATTTTAGACGTTGGACGTGATGGCTGCATCAATCGCTCCAAATTACTAAACAAATTTTTACGATATTTCCCACTAGGGAACTACGTACCTTATATAAACCATCCGAGGATGTCACCAGTTTGGTGAAATTAGCTGCAGCTATATATAAAAATTATTAAAAGGGAAAACGAAACTACTGTACTAGTACACATGACTATTACGTATAAACGATAATGAGTTATTTTTTCTGAACGAGAATTGGAGGACCGTGATCTCAAGTATACCGGAGAAGACGAGGAAATCAGGCCAGTGTTCTTTCCTACCTTATCTCAATCGAAGTGTAAGGCGGCCACACAAAAATAATTGGAAATAAATGTATTTTTTTTCTAATAAATTTGCATTATTCGAACCTACACCCTATCTGTGGCCATCTGGTCAGCTTGCACGACCAAGGGTCGCAAGATGCAGCTAAACTAATAAAAAAATCTCTTACCACTGAAATCAAAATAAATGAAGAAGAAAATGTAAACCAACGAATATGTGTTTCACTAAACCCACATAATAAAATAGAGACGGAAAGGACTCCTCACCAATATAAACATAAACTTAAAAATTTAACTCCAACATTTAGAAATCCCAAGAAATATATTGAGGCATCAGAACAAGTAATGAAAAAAATTTCGCCCATTTCAAATTATGAAAAAAATGGTCCTGCTTACTACAACCACTTGCCTTCTGATATTCCATCTACTAGTGCTCTTTGTGACTCAATAATTAATATACACACGGATTTACAAGATCAAAGTACAGAAAATGATGTCAATGAACCTACACATAAAGTGGAAAATTTTAATACGCAAACTGTAGAATCTACAAATAATCTGTATAATATGGGCAATTATACAGCTTTTGATATCAATGTGGTTGTCGAAACATACACCGATATTGGTTCTGATGAGGAAGTTAATAACAAGAAATGCTCTAATAACGTTGCAGTTGAACACTTCGATCCAGAATTGCCTACTACAAAACAATCCTTACAGAATCCAGACCAGACTGACTTACTATCGCCTGCTGCGCTACAGTCCAGTGATGTTTTAATTGCTGTTGAACAGTCAGATTCAGCCTCACTTGCTATGGAACATTCTGATTCAGTACTAGTTGCTTTGGAAGATTCTGATTTAGCGCTACTTGCAATGGAACATTCAGATTCGGCACTACTTCCATTGAAAACATTGGGTTCACCGTTATTTGCTACGGTGCAATCTAGTTCTGATGCAGGAGAGTGTAATCCAGATATGTTAAGCGAAGAGCAAATTAATTCACCGTCAAACTTGCCTAGTAATTCAATTGCTGGTGAAAATGAAGACGTAAGTAATGACATAATTTCTAATTAAATTAATTCTGACTGCGTACAATCAGAGTCCGATACAGAAGCGAAAAAAAAAAAAGAAGAAGGTGAGAAAATCTAAACGGAAATTGAGCTTTAATCAATCTTATCTTGATTTCGTTGATGATGACCCGGACACACTATTATTAAAAGAAACATTTCCTTCCGAAAGCTCCAGCTTTGAAATATCAAGGGAATCTACTTCAAGCACATATGAAGGTATTTGGTTTTTTTTTTGTATAATTATAGTGTTTGTTTGGGTGATCGGTGGCTGTGTGTGTTTGTGAGTGTGTGTGTGTGTGTGTGTGCGTGTGTGTGTGTGTGTGTGTGTGCGCGCCTGTGTGTGAGTGTGTGTGTGTGTGTGTGTGTGTGTGTGTATGTGTGTGTGTGAATGTGAGTGTGTGACTTTATTTGTGTTATGATTGTGGTCAAAATATTTTTAGTACCTACTAATAAATACATACCTAATACAATTTAACTTGTAGGGAAAACAAAAAGAGAAAAAATAGAAAGAAGAAAAGGACTTCGAAGAAGTTATCCAAAGATACAAAAAAAGAGAAAAAAAATGCGGAAGACATTATGAAAATTCAAGCATTGAAAAGGAAAAGCAAAGCTAAGGTTAGTGGAGAAAATTCTGCTAAAAAGAAGAGAGGAGAAACTTATGTTAATAAAGATGGAGAAGTTGTTGAAGGTAAACGTATGAAGCCCAATCCATGTATTGGTAAGAAGTGTCCTAACAATTGTGAAAGTATTCCTGACGACCGCCGTGAAAAACTATTCAAATATTTTTGGGATCTAGGTATCCATCAACGGCGCAAAGACTGGGTAGCTCAAAGTACTATAAAAAAACGAGTAAAAAGGCCAGACAAAAACACGTCATTGAATAGATCGTGTGCTTACGAGTATTATATTAATGAAAATGAAGGGAGACGACGAGTTTGTCAGAAATTTCTGATTAATACATTAGATTATTATAGATTAGATTAGATTAGATTATTGATATATTACACAGAAGTTTATTTTATATACAGTGGCTTCAACAATTGATGGATTTGCAAAAGAGGATATGCGAGGGAAATCAGGACATCATAATAAAACATCTGATGATGTACTGAAGGACGGAAAAGAATTTGTTCTTTCTTTACCTCTGCTACCTTCCCACTATTGTAGAAGAGACTCAAAAAAATTATATTTGCCTAATGAATTTAAAAACATCTCAAACTTATATCGCATTTATCAAAATCATTTTCAAGATGAAAGAAAGATTATGTCTTTCAAAGTTTTTTCAGTGTGGTTCAAAAAAACATTTAATATCGGATTTCATGTCCCCAAAAAAGACAAGTGTAGCTTGTGTCTTTCAGCTAAAACTTTTGATGTTCTTAATGAAGATGAGACTGAAAAATTGAAAATACACGAAGAAGAAAAAAATGAATCATACAAACGATTTAAATTTCATCAAAGTTTAAATACTAAGAACATAAATGTTATATGCGCAAACTTTGATCTATAAAAAGTTTTGAATACGCCACACGGGAAAAGCATGCTGTTATATTACAGTCGCAAGATTGCTGTATATAACTTCACAATTTATGAAAGTGGTACTCAAAAGGGCTTTTCTTATGTATGGACAGAAACTGATGCTTATAGAGGAACTAATGAGATAGCCACATGTCTGTATAATATTAAAATTATTCATCCATCATCCATCCACACTTTTAATATTTTAATATTAAAATTAAAATTAGTATTAGTATAATAGTATAAAATTAGTATTAGTAGTATTAGTATTAGTAAAATTTGAGTAGCTCGGTGGCGTAGTGGATAAGCGCCGCGGCCCCGATCGTTGTTGTTAAGCAACTTTCGCAAGGGTCGGTCACGGGATGGGTGACCAAAAAATTATTATCTCGAGCTACTCCGTGCTTCGGAAGGCACGTTAAGCCGTTGGTCCCGGCTGCATTTGCAGTCGTCAATACCCTCCAATCCGCATTGGGCCGGCGTGGAGGGTCATGGCCCATACTCCTTAGCCATTCATAAGGAAGGCCTGAGCCCCTGCGGTGGGGACGTAAAAGGGCTGATGATGATGATGAAAATTAAAATATTAAAAGTGTGGATGAGCGCGAAAAAGTAAACAAAATTATATTTTATTGTGATTCTGCTTATGGTCAAAACAAGAACAAAACTGTTCTGGTCATGCTGCGATATGTATTAAGCCACAGCAAGAATCTCGAGGTGATTCAAATTAATTATTTGATTCCGGGCCATACATATATGCCAGTCGATTCAATGCACGCAACTATTGAATCTTCTGTAAGAAAGACTATACCTTCGCAATGGCCCACGATTATAGAAATGGCACGAAAAAACCCAGAACCCTACCAAGTAACCGTAATGGATTGCTCAAATTTTTTGGGATTCGATAACATTGTCGATCATACTTAAAAAAAAAAGAAATTACAAATTTCCAAAATTTCGATCGTCACATTCAAAAAAAAAAGTCCATTATACTCCTCTAAAATATTAATCAGTACCCAGAAATATACTGATTTGAAAAAATTGGTAGAGAAACAAGCTATTCCCAGAAGATTTGCGGATGAGTATTTGAAGTTAAAAGTCAGTAGCAAGAAAGCTGACTGTTTGCCTGATACTGACGTAGAAGACGATGATTGTTTTGTTCCTAAATAAACCTTTCCAATAATTTCAATATTGTTTTACATTAGTGTTTAAGCCTATTTCTTTTGACTTAAATTCTTTTTCTGTTCACTTTTAATACAATGTTGTTTTCTTGTAGTGTGGAGAATGCAGGACTTAAATCAGTATTGCCATCGTTACAACCTTCTTGATGCCTGAAAAAATACACTAAAGGGTGTAACCCACATAAACCACGTTTAAAAGCCATTTTAGGTTGAATTTAACTGAATTAATATAACCGGTTATATTTTTCAAATTTGCTGTCTAAATATCGTTGTCCTAGGGCGGGTAGAACGAAAGTTATGATTTTTTTTCTAGTTTATTAAATAATTTTTTGGCTCTCCTGAACAATTCCATTTTTGTCAGTTACGACCTTTTTGTTTTCTTGCGTCGATATTAATGTGGACCTTCCCCGGATTTCTAATGGACAATCTCGTGTGGCCAACAATCTAACAACTAAATAATAATAACAACGTCAGAGATAGACAAACAAAACAAAGATAATTTACATAATTTTTTTTTAGTTTACATTAATTTACAATACAAATTTTGCAACTTTGGACATCCGATGTCATTGATGTAAGTTTGGCAACGTCGTGCGTGCTGTAGTTTAAATTGTGTAAAAGTAAATAACTTTTTATTTAAAAAATCACGGGACTTTTTCTGCTCTTTAAAATTAATCTCGGGATTTGAGGCATATCCACTTTATTCTTTCGCTGTATGAAATCAGTGTAAGTACATGAATAACTCTACCTAATTCCGACCACTGATTATAACACAGTAAAAATTATACCCACACCTATGCAATTAAACATTATATAAACATTATTCTTATTAATAGTAAATTCAAATTAATACAATAAATAACCCTTATTATTTTTTAACGTTGAGAATTGTAAAATTGTACTAATATTATGAAAATAAAAAATTGTTGTGGATTTCGTTTTTGAATTCAATATTTTTTTATTTAAGTATTGCTTTATATAAAACTGTGAAACTGAAAAATGGTTTCATATGGAATTGACTAATCAATTTTGTATTATGTATTTTAAATACACTTTATTTTTAACACAATTGATTTGTTTTTCTCAGTGTATAAAACTATTATACATAATAAGTAAATTATTATATTTGATTAATTTCGCATTCACAATGATATACTGAAAATTATTCTTAATACAAATATCGCCCGGATTACAAAAGGTCATGGGTTCGAGTCCCATTTCAGGGTGCCAGGGACCAAGTGGATTTTTTAAACATTTTGAATTAAGAATCATAAATAAATTAACATGAATTTATTGCATTTTTATCAATCTTGCGTTAATAATATATATTTATTTTTCTTATAAAACCCACCATTTACTCAATAATTATAAAAGTAATAAAACTCGCCATCAGAGCAGCGTATACAAAAAATGAATCTTCGAGAATTTTCATTATTTAACAATACACGAAAAATCATAACTTAGCAACGGCCGGTCTAGTCCCCGCTGGCAACATCGCAGCAATATGCGACAGACAACAAAAATGTAACGTGCGCAAACGAGACAGACGTTCCATTGATGAAGCGGGTGAGATTTTTACGTTAACTTAAGCGCAAGCGATATTGGCCTTATGGGTGAAAGAGCGGATCTGTCCGCCATTATTTAATTAAATAAAATAAAAAAAATATATATAAAAAATATAAAAATCTTTATTGGATACAAAATGATACAGTTACATATTAGTTGTTGAAGCCTCCTTTTAAGCATACTGATGCCTGTGCCAGGAGACTTCGCTCCCTCATAAAGAGTTAACAGTTGTCTTTAAGCATCACACTAAAGTTATTAGTTTAATTCACTATCCGTTGTCTAGCATCTACCATTTATTAACAAGTTCTTAATGATACATAAGTTCGGGCTAGACAATTGGTGTGTTGAAATATTTATTTATTTAATCTTTATGCCTATAACATAGCAATGGCGGACTTAATGCCAAAAAGGCATTCTCTACCAGTCAAACCGGTGAAGGTGTACAGAGCATTCAAAAGGCGGTTTCATTAAAAGAACAAAGTTACAATTTATAACTAATAATACCAACAAATTATATATAAAATACAAATATATACATACACACTATAATCTTATATAAAAAATACATAAACATACATATATATATATAGACATACTGATAAATGAAGACTAGGACACACGAATTGATTGGAGATAATATTCTCGTACTTTTCTCTTAAATACGAAACTGTTTGACACATTCCGGATATTCAAAGGAAGTGCATTCCAAATATATTCCAAAATATATTTTATTAACTGTTTAACTATAAACTATTTAAATTTTAACATTTTCCTATCACTAAATAATACAATCATGCTGTTTCAATATTTTTGTATACAGTGTGTAAGCTCACCATATTTTTATGTATATGTATGGGTGGAATATATATATATATATATATATCGTGTATGTTATGTTATTTCGACGTATGTTTATGTAAGATTTATAATATTTTTATGTATATATTTATTAATTAATTTTTAACCCTTATTATTCATAAGGCTTTCTGTTTCCTCGTAACTTAGATTTTTAAGCCTACTTGTTACTATAGGTTACACTCATGAAAAGTTTTGCCGTAGACTTGTGTGATTTTATTTATTTCATTGTATAGGGAGGCGGAACGTGATTCAAATTGCATTATCGCAAATTGTGTTTTTCTGTGAGGGATGGGTACTACATTTTTCTGTCTTCTCCTACCCACTATGCAAGGAGTGCAAACAAGCGATTTGTGTTTTTTTAAAATCGTCTTGAGTATATATCATTCACGTACTGTTAGTAGGTTACAAATTTGGTATAGGTTTTGAGTTGAAAATGACCGTTTTTTTAAATACATAACTTTCAGCAAAGTACGTTGTGATCTCTCTACCTCTAAAAACCGTGTTTTAAGTGCACCACCCCAGATAGGGATACAATATGTTATTATCGATTGAACTAAAGAGATATAAATTTCGTTTAAGAGGTTTTTAGAACAATGTGTGCTACTAGTTACGTCTTTTGGGGCTATATATCTTAAAGATTTAAAAATCCAGATAAATTTGCGTATACGCGATGTAATTTGTTCTATTTGCGGATACCAAGATAGCCTTTGGTCCAGCATGACCCCTAAGTATTTTACACGCTTAACCTTATTTATTAGAGAGCAGCTACATGCATTAACATAGTCGCTCAACACTCCACAGGTGTGTATTTTTAAATTGAAATCTGGGCATGGTTGGGAATTATTATATATACTGAAGCATATGTAGTTAGTTTTGTCGGTATTGAGGGATAGAAGATTATTTCTCAACCATAACGCGACCAGGGCGGTACCTTGCTCCGCATTTGTTTTTACATTAGACCAACTGTTCCCAGTGAAGACGATTGCGGTGTCATCGGCGTATGAAAATACTTTCGCATTACAAATAGACATGTTGCATAAATCGTTTATGTAAATGAGGAACAAGGTAGGGCCCAGAACACTTCCCTGAGGAACGCCGCACGACACGTCAATGTCGTCACTTGTACAGTCATTAAGTTTAACCTTTTGTTTCCTATTCGACAGATAGTCTTTAAATATTAATAACTGCCCATCTCTAATGCCATTTTTTTTTTTAATTTTTCTACCAATATATAATTAGAAACGGTGTCGAAGGCTTTTTTCAGGTCTATGAAAACTGAAAGACATTTTGTGCCTCTATCAACTTGATCAGTTATCAAAGTACTTATGGCTGTGACTGCGTCCTCTGTTGAGATTCCACGCCTAAAACCGTATTGGTTCGGTGATAAAATGTTATAGGTATCAAGGTAATTAAGCAAACGAGTATTTAATAATTTTTCTAAGATTTTTGCCAAGACAGGAAGGACAGAAATGGGTCTATAGTTACTGACGTCAGCTTTATTCCCACCTTTATATATAGGCGTGACTATAGATTTTTTTAGCGAGTTAGGGAATATGCCATTAGCGAAACAGAGGTTTGCTAAGTGTGTTATAATAGGTATTATTTCATTCTTAACATATTTGATATAAGACGTAGAGATATTGTCCCAGCCAGGAGCACTGTCTGATTTCAAGTTATTTATTATTCGATTTACTTCATCCTGATCTGCATTTACGAGAACAAATGACTGTGGCTGGAGTGGTAATCCATGTAAATATTGCTTAAGGTCATCTTCAGTGACTGCTGCACGAATATTTTTAGCTAGTTCGTTACCAATATTGGCAAAGTATCTATTTATCAAGTTAGCCGAATCAAGAGGTGTAAGTTTTAAGCTGTTTAATTCAGAGTTTACGCTATTAGGTTTATTGTTGTACGTTAGTGTTTTAATGTTTTTCCAGAGTAACTTATTATTGTTAATAGATTTTGCAAGTAAATTTCTTTCATAGGCTCTTTTTAGTTTTTTAATAAGGTTATTACAGTAGTTTCTATAGCGCATGTAAGTAATTTTTTTAATGTCATTTTCAGGATCGTTGCGATATAATTTTTGAAGCTTGTTACGGTTGTTGATGCATCTGAGAATGCCATTTGTTATCCAAGGTTTTATTATGCGTTTTCGTTTAGGTATTTTTATTATATAATTATTTTTGTTTATTGATTCGGAGAGAATTTGAATAAGACTATCGGCGATTAAGTTAGGGTCAGTGCATAACAGTAGCTCGGCCAATTTTTTACTATTTTTTAAATATTTTAAAGCATTTTCTAAATCTGTCTTAGTCGTTGTTTTACATTGGGATATATTTTTTTTAGATTTAGTTATAGATAAAAAAGTTGTGAGATGGTCAGTGATAGTAGTTCGAGTGCGCGGGGCGCGGTAACTATGTCCTGACGTGTTTACTTGGGCTCCGTATTCATTTCATTGTTAAATAACAAGTAATTGTTGGATATTGTACTATAATATATCATTTTATTCGTCTAAAGTTTTAAAGGAGTGTAAATAATTATTCTGTGTGTGAAGTGTTCGTACAACAAATTTTGATTTCGTTTCTTCATTTGATAGTTATTTTGTGCAAATCAGCTGTGCTTCGACCTTGAAAGTAGCTCGGTCATTCACCTTGCGACAATCAACGTATATGTGTCGTACTGATACTTAAATTTGTCATTAAGTAGTAGTGCTGCGCGGCGCGGGCAGTTTTTGTTCACTTCACCACGGAAGTCCGCGGTTCGAAACCGAGCAGCCACAAAAACTTTTTTTTTATTTTTTGTTTCTCCCTTTTTTCCACACTGAGAGCTACATTACACTTAATCAAAAATTTGAATTTCTACAATGGCCCCTGGAAAATTGAAATGCGCTGGATGCTTGCAAATTATTACTGATAGGCAATACTTAAAATGCTGTGTTTGTTCGGAATACTATGACATACTTTGTGCTAATGTGTCCGAACAACGCTTTCGAAACACACTTACTGGACAGCACAGAACCAACTGGAAATGTGATGCATGTAAGAACTCGGAGCCTAAAGCAAATAACCGAAACACACCTATTCGTGAACATGACGACAAGGTCATGCGTCGTCGGGGTGCCTCAGCCCTGAGTCCGCCTGAGGAGCGCTTACCGGTTCCTGTTTCTGCGGATATCAAGTGTAAACAAGGGGACATGCAAACACTTATTGAAGAATTGCGCTTGTTAAGAAAAGAAATGCAGGAAACTCGTCTCCAGGTTCAAGTTCTTAATGAAACCTTGGGTGCGCTCGGGGCACGTGTGGATGTTTGTGAGAGCAGGTTAGACAAACTGACTTCTCGTATTGAAAATATAGAATCTCGTGGCATAGGTTCGGTGACGGGCTGCGACGGTACGGCTTTGGCCAATACCATTGAGTCTCTGAGGGCCGAACTAAACGAGCGTGATCAGGAGCTGCTGATGAACGATTTGGAGATCACTTGCACACCGGAACAAAAAGGTGAAGGTCTCCAGCACATCGTTATGACTTTGGCAAATAAGCTGGGAGTTAAACTAGAGCGGCGGGATGTGGTGAGTGCCGTTCGCGTCGGCCGAGTGCTGAACGTTGGTGGCGACGGCATGTCGTCGGCATCGCGACCTCGCCCCATAGTTGTCCGCCTGGTACAGCATTCTTTACGAGATGACCTACTTCAAGCAGCCCGTGTGCGCCGGGGAGCTACCACCGAAGGCCTCGATCTTCCTGGCCCGCCTCGTCGCTTCTACGTTAATGAGCGCCTGACGAAAACAAATCGTTTATTATTTCGTCAAGCGCGTGAAATCGGAGAGCGTCTTGGATGGCGTTTTATATGGACCAGGGATGGGAAAATTTTTACTCGGCAGCACACTGGGCAGGGTGTTCCTCGTCACCGTTTGCGTACTGTAGCCGACCTCATCAGTGTTTTTGGTCCTGAGGCCGTTGGTTCTGTATCCGTTTAAGCCTGGACCAACATCTTGTGTAAAATTGCTTGGTTGCTGTTTTTATATTGATTTTGTCCATTACTTTATTTGTTATTTTAGACATTCATTCAATTATGTGTATGACATTGTATCTATTGTTAATTTACTTTGTATATATTTGAAATTCAAAGATTGTATAATGTTAATTATAATATTAATAATACTATATATTATTAATATTATATGTATTCCTTTTATGTATTAAAAATGCTTATTTGTATATTGATTATATATATGACATTGAACTTAATTTAATAGAATTTAATAGAATGTTAATAACTAGATTTTTTTGTTACCTTATATGTCTTGAAGGAGCTTATTCGTTTACTCAGTATTGCTTATTATTTCCTTCCGCTAAATGTTTCATGTGTTTTTCTGATCTGTCTGGCTTTCCTTTGGTATTTAGTGTGTTCTGTGATCATAACTTCTATGTTTTATATCTGTGTGTAGCAGCATTGTACTCTTATAACTTAGAGGCACTGAAATGGACAGGAAACAATTATATTCATGCATCTTTTTCTCCCTGCGAAATAATTTTACGGCAACTATATGTAATGACATATTCGGTTACTTTTCATTTACTAATTAGGAATATTATTAAATTGCATATACTTATACACTTTGTGACATTTAAGAAGATTGACGAATTAATATACTCACTTACATTATTATATGCACAACATAATTATCACTTTATAAATTATATTAATGCATCTTTTTCGCACTGTGAAACAATTTTACATCAACTATTTATAATGATGACTTATACAATTAATTTTTGTTTACTAATTGAAAATATTACTGGATTGCACATACATATACATTTCGTGACATTTAAGAAAACTGACGAATTAATATGCTCATTTACATTTTTATATGCACAAAATAATTATCTCTTTCTAAATCATAAAATATGTAATCGTAGCTTTAATCTGAGTTTATCTTACCCGACTTCATTACTAATTGCTTCTGTTAACAGATATTCTATCGCGATCGCTTATTATTTTCTGTCATGGTTTGCTTCTTGGTTGCCGTATTTTGAATTGGCTTATTAATGCAGGCTACAAATAAATTAAAATTAGGTCTATTCAACGCAGGTTCCCTAAATACTGGTCACGATGATTTTGTGGCAGCTATGACACGTTCTGACGCCGATATTGTTGCGATTAACGAGACTTGGTTACAAGAGGGACAGGAAGCGCGCGCCCCAACGGTGGCTGGCTACAGACTGCGAAACACTCCGCGCCCGCTGCACATGCGGTCCGGCAGGGGAGGGGGAGTAGCGTTTTATATCAAGACCGGTATTCGTGTTCGATATGTAAAGCATTCTGATGATAATATTGAGCAAATGTGGCTCACCACTAAGATAAATGGATCTACTTTTGCAATAGGTACCGCCTACAGGCCCCAATGGGTGAATGTAGATGTTTTTCTGGAGTCACTGACTAGGGCTGTGACTTATTTTGGCCAGAATGACTTCGTTGTCCTTATGGGCGATTTCAATATAAATATGTTGAACCAGACTGCGAGTGAAATGTTGAAGTTAAAACAGTTGTAACGGTTTACTTAACCTCTATTAACGATAGTTATAATTTTAAAATTACTTAAGTCTTAAATATTTGATTCTAATCTAACAACAGAGAAAAAAGAACAATAAACAAAATAATACGTGTATGTACAAAATAAACTTAACTATCTTATAATCAAATAATATCAACTTAAAAACAGAATATAAAAAAAAAAAAAATATTCTAATAAAAATTAATAATAAATAAATACCAAAGCAAAGTCAAGACAAAGCGCTTGTATGTTAAACCTATTGTTCGTGCGCTCGCGCATCGTCGACCGAACCTGCAAGCCGGTTTCTTAACGGCGAGTCACAATTTTTATACTACCGCAGAGTAAAGACGGATTCTCGTCAGTTGAACTATTTTTCTAAGCTGTTTTGCTTACTACCGAAATTCAAAACTATAATTTAAATATCAACTTCAAATTAAATACAGTTATTGTGATAATTATTCCCCATATTAAGGGTAAGTGTTGCAAAGAAACCTTATAACATAATGTAATTTTCTTGCTGTAGTTTTAGCTGTATAATGCAAATCACTCATTTTATTAAAGGTCACCTTCACTTATATGGCATAGTTTCATCATACAATTGAACTTGCTTTCTTTTAGATTTGTATATTTGCCTATGAAGATTTAAATGTTTTAATGTGTGTTATATTGAATTGGGCGACCTTCATCTTTAATATTCTAAATTAAAACATATTCGATACCTATTGTTAGATTTATCTAGAAATAAGTATTTATTGGACAGTGTTTCGTGAGACCTCTACTGTTTTAAATTTAAATGCGTTCATTAATAAAGCAATTACAGAAATAGGTCTCACGAAATAATTTTGTAGGATTTTTTTTTTATGAGTACCTACCTGTAATAATTTTCATTATTCAAATTTTATTGCCTCATCATTGATCACTATTTCATGCAATTAGTTTACCATCTGCACCTGTAGTTCGCTTCACTTCTCCATCTCTTCGGCTGCAGTTTCACCGATGCATTATAATAGTGAACAATATTAAAATACCCGCTGTTACGCTATTCCAGGGTGCACCCCTACAGCAAGGCCGATTGGATATAGCTTTGGAGAAGGCCATCTCCTAGTACATCACGCCGTGGACGGACTCCTCCTTTACCAGGGCAGTGGTATTCTCGAATTTTTTATTGCGCATCCGATTGTCGAATAACGAATCCACCCCCATGTTAATTGTAATTATTAATAAATTGTAAAACTGTATAATTTATCTCATTTACTATTTCCAACAAACCGGCACACAGTTCCTCAATTATATGGACCTCGAGCAGGTTGTATCCGAGCCTACTCACTTCACGGAGGTATCACAGACATTGATCGATTTGATTTGCACAAATTGTCGTATTCAAAGCTTGGATGTTTCACATATATCGGGCCCAGTGGGTCACTGTATGATTAATGCTACCTTTTCAGTAAAAAAACCCAAAACCGAAACACGTGTTATTTCTTACAGGCCAATTAAACAGATAAATCTTAATGATTTCAATGCAGATCTGTACTCGTTGGATTGGAGATCGGTGGAGGCTCTTCATACGGTGGATGATATGGTGCTTTGTTTCCAACAGATGCTGTTATTTTTATTTGATAAGCACGCCCCTTATAAGATCATTAAGATCCGGCCCGGAAATTCTTTGCCATGGTTAACAGACAACATAAAACGTATGATGGATTTGCGTAATCGTGCCCTCAAGAAATACCGATTAACTAAGTCTGATGAGGATAGATTGGCATGGAAGAGTTTGAAGAGACTGGTGGAAGTAAGTTTAGCGTCAGAAAAGCGTGCTTACTTTGAACATTTCGTGAATACTCAGGCTTGTAATAGTATGTAATAGTACTTTCTGGACACAAGTAAGGGAAAAGATTTTTGCTGACCCCTGCCATAATCATAGTCTTCCTGGCTCTTTCAATGATCCGAATGCAATTAATTCCCACTTTTTGGATTTCTTGGGTAACAGCGACGTGTCTTCGTCTTATATTCGTTCTTTCGGGTCCTCTCGTTACAATGCATCCGTGTTTGGTTTGAGTCCGGTGACCGAAGGTGAGGTGGCAAGGCTCATTCTCTCCTGCAAGTCTAATGCTTGTGGTGTCGATGGTTTGAGTAGAGACATGATTCTTTTAACCTTGCCATGCACTCTAAGTGTCATAACAGCCATCATTAATCTGTCTCTTACTTCTGGCACCTTTCCTACCGGATGGAAGCATGCCCTGGTGACGCCGATTCCTAAAGTTGCTCATCCGTCGGGGCTAGGGGACCTGAGGCCAATTAGCATTCTGCCATTCCTGTCGAAAATCTTAGAAAAAGCGGTGTACTCTCAGTTATACAAATTTCTCGAAAGTAATGGAATTCTTCCTGCATTGCAGTCGGGTTTTCGTAGGAATCATGGTACGTCTTCCGCTTTGATTGATGTGGTTGACAATATCCTGTCTCAACAGGATGCTGGTCTTGGCACCGTTCTCACGTTACTCGATTACTCTCGTGCCTTTGACAGTATCAATCTGGATCTTCTCTTGGCCAAGCTTGAGTACTATGGTTTGGATAGCCTTTCGGTGAGATGGTTCGGAAGCTACCTATTTCAGCGTTACCAATCAGTTAAACTCAACGGACTTCCTGGCAGCTGTTCTTCACGGATATCAAACCCTAGGGAAATTAGGCGAGGTGTTCCTCAGGGCTCAATTCTTGGACCTTTGCTATTTATAATCTATACAGCGGATATGGTTGAGGTGATCAAGTACTGCAACTATCATTGCTACGCAGACGACGTGCAATTGTATATTTATACACATCCACACTCGACCGGTGAGGCTATCTTGAAGTTAAACGAGGACTTACAGAGGATTGCAAAATGGTCAGATGACAATGGGCTCCTTCTAAACCCCTCAAAGTCTAAATTCATGGTGGTCGGGTCTGACTCACAGGTTACTAGAATCATCCGCTCCGGTCCTTCTGTGTCTCTTGGAAACCAAAGTGTGCAAATGGTTCAGGAAGCGCGGAACCTCGGGGTGCTCTTTGATTCCCGACTGCGCTTTGAAGCCCACGTTTTAAGTGTGGTCAAGAGTTGCATGTACCGGTTAAGGGTACTCTACAGGGTTCGCAACTTCCTCAGCGAGAGGGCTCGTGTAACACTTTGTGAATCAATAATTCTCTCGAGGTTCAACTACGCTGATGTAGTGATTGGCCCTCGTCTACTTTCCAGGACTAGTCAACTGATACAACGAGTTCAAAATGCCTGTTGTAGATTTTGTTTCCATGTGCCTCCACGTACTCATATTTCACCATTTTTAGACAAGGCTGTCATTCTTCGTATGGAATCCCGTAGGCAATTACACCTGGCATGTCTTGTGTATAAAGTCATTAAATATCGCCGACCCAAATACCTGTACGACAAACTATTATTTTCCACATCGCAGCACGGTATTAGATCTGTTCGACCCGTACTTGCGTATTATCATCATCGTACTGTGGCTTTCAGAGGTAGTTTTCGTTTTCAGGCAACCAAGTGCTGGAATGATCTGCCACCCCCGTTGAGAAACCTCATTTCAATAAATACTTTCAAAAAAAAATTAAAAACCTATTTACTCGAGCTTCAGAACATATGTTTAGTTAGGTGACTGAAATATTGATTTTTCCTGAAAGCTAACATTATAATCTTAATTTTAATTTATATCTTTGATATTGACACAATTGACATTCTTTTATTTCATCGTATTATAATCTTATGTATATATTTAAATCTATTTAATATTAATTTGTTACTAACTTGACCTCTGTGTTATCTAATTTATCATTATTTATCTCACATTACATTAATAATATTTCTATCTTTGATTTTGGACATTTTTGAATTCTTCCTATTGATATGACATTGACAATAATCTGCTCCGCTCACTCTGTACTGGGTGACGGCTGAAAATCGGTGCTTCACCCATTCTTGGGTGATTTACGTGCACCGAGCCTTGACCCTTATCTTACTGCTGCACACAGGTATATCACTTATATAATTACGTGTTCTGTTCTCAAATGTTATTTGTATTGTACAAGTTGTGATGTAATTGTGTGTTGTTGTATAAATAAACTATTTATCTATCTATTTATCTAGTAGTATTTAAAATAGCAATTAGAGCAGTATGTTGTTTTTTATTTATTTTAAGCATGTAGTTATCTAGGCATGTTCTTTCACGCGTGGGCATAGTGTGGCCGGGGAGAATACCGTAAGCCGATTACATATCTAGATACGAGATACGCTTTTTCCTATCAATTGATTTTTCGTCGTCCAGAGGTATAATATTTATGTTTATGTCACCTGCAATAATTATATTTTTCTGTGTACTAATACTTCTTAGATGACGGGAAAGCTAGTCTATAAAGGGATCTGTGTTATTGTTTAACGGAGAGCGATATACAGGAATAATTTAAAACCATTGCGAAGATTTTGTGAAAATAAACTTTAAGTAATTTAAACAAACACGTATTTTTTATTTTGACATGTTCTAATACTAAAAAATAAAGTTATCGCTTATCAAAGATCGAGATTTTAAAACTTAATTTATGGATACCGCGCGCCGTGCGTCAGCTGAGCGCTCACTCGACGCCGCGCCGGCCGTAGGCATGTACTCGTAGGTACCTATCTACACGGGTCACTGGCCGCTCATTTTGTTAGATTCGAACTAGATTTTATGCCATGATCTGAGGTGATTTCTAAGAGTAATTCCAATTTTCCCTTCATACTTTTATGGTTAAGGCCATCACAATGCAAAAAAATAAAAGAGAAACAAATTCGTTACCTAGAAAAAAATATTAACGTTATGCCGAAGTTACATAGGTACTACTGCGTTAAGGCGTATTTAAAAAAATTAGAATCAACTACGTATTTACAATAATGTTGAATCAAAACAAATACCTAACTAATTACTTACCATGTATTTTAATATTTGTTCAAAATGAAGCCCACGTCTGTCCAGTCATAAACGTGCACATTTTATTAAATTGTCATTTAATTTGTTTAAAACACTAGTGTCACTTTTCACTTCACTGAAAGCGTTATTATTTTTTATTGTTAGGTCTTCTAGACTTTGTGCCTCCTCAACATCTCGGCGTTTGACTTCTTCCCATAAGAAAGAGTCCCTCACGTGTGAACAATGCCTCATCCGTCCACAAGATGTTTGCATCGCGGTGATGTAGAAGCCACTCACATAAGGCTCGACGTGGTACTGGGTCTAGGTCATGGAACTGTTGAATCGACTGAAAGTGGTACGGATGGAGTCCGGCTGTTTTTAGCAGCTTCAATACCGCAGGCTGGCTCACACCAAAGAGACATGCCGCATCGTGGGTACTGACTCTGGGACTTCGTCTGTTAAAATGGTTCGAAGCATTAGGGACCGCGGGGTTACGGATCCCAAAGGCCCGCATACGAGGTATGCTCTTCGTCGCATACTTTCTCCGAATTGCGCTTATGTAGGTTTTCACCACTCAGAAGATAAACTCGTACCATCTCGTAAAACTCACGACGGCGGGCGCGTCGCGTGCGCAGGAACGCGAGGGCGCGTCGCGTGCGCAGGAACGCGAGGGCACGTCACATCGGCGCGTGCGTATGAGTCTCACTGCCGCGCGCGTCGCTCGGTCCCAGCGGGGCGGTGGGGGCTGTTACGGGGGGCTACCGGATGCGGCGGGGATGCACGGTGGTATACGCAAGAGAAGACGTTTTCATTGAAGTTTTATTTTAAAAAATGTGTCCATATTCTACCGTTTCGATAGGGATAAAAATATTTAAAAAAAATTTTTTAACTAATTATGGAAAAGTGTTCTATTACTGATACTGAACCACCAAAAAAAATTTTTGCACTGGAAAAAAAATATTCCTGTATACCTAGTATGGAGTACCTAAGCCTAGCCTGTACCTAAGCCTATGAGTGGTGTTAGTCATTTTACGCCCCGAGTTTTACCTCCATCTGGTAATGATTGGACAAAACATGGTATCCACCACCATCAAACTATTTTAAAACTCACTACGTAAATGTTAACGAGTGTACTCAATATGATAACTATTCTAACTATTATTACAATGATTATTACCATACTGACTCTTATTACACTGTGACTGACTTATATAACAATTATGAATATGATGGTTCCATATCTAATCAATATGAAAATGAGCAATTACCACAATCTGAAGTATGGTATGAACACGTGGAGGAGCAAAACCAGCCTTCCACATCTTCTAAAAATAACGATCAGGATTTTTAGTTAGTCAAGAGCTCAAGAAGCTCTTAATAGAAGTAAACCTCCAAACTCAAAGGCAACTTCCTTATATTCTCATAAGTAATCCACCTTCAAAATTATTAATAGATACTGGTGCAAATCAATCTTTTCTAAGTCCTGATGCAATAATAAAATTTTATCCTCATATGCAATTAGACTATGAACCATTCGAAGTGTCTAACATACATGGAACCAGTAGAAGTGACAATTCAATTACGTTGCCTTGTTTTGAGGAGTTTAAGGACGAGAATAAAATAAATTTTTTCATATATAAATTCCATGACTACTTTGATGGACTTATAGGACTTGACCTTTTGACTCAGTGGGAAGCCACTATTGACTTAAAAGATAAAATCTTAACTACGAGAACCACAACGAACCCAATTAGGATGTATAATTCGAGAAATGTTAATCTATACGAGGATATGATACCGGCTAGATCATCTAAATTGTTAAGATTACCTATTAATGCGTCAGGCGGTGACGTCATAGTTAACGAACAAACATTCTGTAACTGTTATCTCTGAGTGCATCACTAACATTAAAAACAGCCGTGGTATCATAGAAGTAACGAATCCAACTATTAATGACGTCATTTTCTCATTAGATCACCCCGCGGTAGCAGAAATATTTAACACTGAATCGTTCGATGTTAAGTACACGTGATCTGAACAGACTAACAACTCGCGCGTTAACGAAGTGATCTCGCGACTGAGAACAGATCATTTAAATCCAGAGGAAAAAGCTAACCTTATACAACTTTGTTCTCAGTATTCGGTCATATTTTATATAGAAGGTGAACCCTTAACATTCAATAATAAAATTAAACATTCGATAAAAACTACCGACGAAATGCCTATCTATACTAAAAGCTATCGTTACCCCTTTGTACACCGGGACGAAGTTCGGGAACAAATCTCAAAAATGCTGGAACAAGGAATAATACGGCCCTCTGACTCCGCGTGGAGCTCATCGATCTCGATACTACTTAAAAAAGTAGACGCATCAGATAGACAAAAATGGCGTTTAGTTGTAGACTTCAGAAAATTTAACGAGAAAACGGTTGATGATAAGTACCCTATTTCCAACATATCGGATGTCCTTGATAAGTTAGGTAAATGTCAGTATTTCACGACCTTAGATCTGGCAAGTGGGTTCTACCAGGTACAAATGAATCCTGATGATATCTACAAAACTGCCTTCAATGTAGAACGTAGATGGATGGAATGTAGATGGTCATTTTGAATTCCTTAGAATGCCTATGGGTCTTAAGAATTCTCCATCAACCTTTCAACGGGTAATGGATAATGTCTTGAGAGGGCTGCAAAACATCATCTGCCTGGTCTACTTAGATGACATTATTGTCTTCAGCACCAGCCTTCAAGAACATATGGTTAATCTAGAAAAAAGTGTTCCAAAGACTTAGAGAATCTAACTTCAAGATTCAGATGGATAAATCTGAGTTCTTGAAGTTAGAAACTGCATATCTAGGACATGTGATAATTAGGGAAGGTATTAAACCTAATCCCGATAAGATAAATGCTATTCAGAACTATCCCTTGCCAAAAACCACCAAAAAAATCAAGAAGTTTTTAGGCCTATTAGGTTATTACCGAAAATTCATTCCGGACTTTGCCAAAATTACTAAACCGTTAACACAATGTTTAAAGAAAAATAAATCCATAACTTTAGATTCAAATTATATCACTTGCTTTGAGAAATGTAAACGATTACTTACTAACGACCCCATACTGCAATACCCCGACTTCACTCGTGAATTTAACTTAACGACTGACGCATCGAACCTTGCTATCGGCGCTGTATTATCACAAGGACCAATAGGTTCAGACAAGCCAATTGCATTTGCTTCTCGCACCCTTAACGACAGTGAAATTAATTATAGCACAATCGAAAAAGAGTTGCTAGCTATAGTCTGGGCATCGAAATATTTCCGGCCTTATTTATTCGGTCGAAAATTTAAAGTTATTACAGACCATAAACCACTCCAGTGGCTTATGAACTTCATCATCATTCATCATCAGCCCTTTTACGTCCCCACTGCAGGGGCTCAGGCCTTCCTTGTGGATGGTTAAGGAGGATAGGCCATGACCCTCCACGCTGGCCCAATGCGGATTGGAGGGTATTAACGACTGCAAATGCAGCCGGGACCAACAGCTTAACGTGCCTTCCGAAGCACAGAGTAGAATAGAATAGAATAGAATAATTCTTTATTGTACAAAAACACCAATAAATAAAATAGGTAACAATAATATAGGACAAATAGTACAATCGGCGGCCTTATCGCTAAGAAGCAATTTCTTCCAGGCAACCGTTACTTTGGAAAATTTAAATTTAAATCAATAATTAGGTAGTCTATGGTGTCTTAAATGTACATGATATAAACATACATAGATAATTATCAAACATACTATAACAATAAAATATATATAGGTATATAGTGTAAAAGGCCATAATGACAGATAGTGCTCCTTTACTAGATTTTTGAATCTATCTACCGTTTGCGCACGTCTTATATTTTCGGGCAATGCATTCCAGAGACGTGCAGCCTGAACTATAAAAGATTTGTTAAGAAATTTAGTGAAATGCATCGGTGTCTCCAATTTTAAGTTCTCTGATGATCTCAAAACTCGAGTGTGGGTATTATGAAGGAAATTAAAACGTTCCTTAAGATAAGATGGCGAAAGTGGATTAAACAAAATACTGTAAAGAAGGGAAACTATATGCGCATTCCGGCGAAGACGAATCGGGAGCCACTTGAGTTTTGCACGGAAATCGGATACATGATCATATTTGCGTAAACCAAATATGAATCTGATACAGAAGTTTTGTAACCGCTCAAGTTTGTTAAGTTGCTCCTCAGTAAGGTCAAGATAGCTAACGTCTGCGTAATCCAAAATGGGGAGAAGGAGAGCTTGTGCCAGCGCAGTTTTAGTGGCGAGAGGGAGGAAATTGCGCAGTCTTCTTATGGACCCAGCCGCAGCAAACATCTTACAGCTCACTTCCTGGATTTGGGGACCCCAAGTGAAATTTTTGTCAATTAGCACACCCAAATTCCTAACACAATCACTAGGAGTTAATGTGATACCGTCAAATGTGATCAATGGTAGTTGAGTCCAGTCGATTTTATTAATCATCGTAGAGTTGCCAACAATAATGAGTTGAGTCTTGGATGGATTTATTATTAAACCATATGATTTACTCCAATTAGAAATTCGGTTCAGATCATCATTCACATTAGTAATTAGTTGATGAAGTTCGATTAGTCGTGCTTGGGAGTAAATTTGCAAATCATCTGCATAAAGGTGGTAGGACGAAATAAGTTGACTGGAAATAGAATTGATAAAAATAGCGAAAAGTAATGGAGATAAAACGCCACCCTGTGGCACCCCAGCAGATATATCGCACCAAGCTGAAAAAGAATTGTCGATGCGAATTCGCTGTCGGCGACCAAACAGGTAACTATGAAACCAGTCAATTACCGCTGGAGATATATTAATAGAGCGCAGTATGCCAAGCAAAATATCATAATCTACAGTGTAGTGTAGTAGCTCGAGATAATAATTTTTTGGTCACCCATCCCGTGACCGACCCTTGCGAAAGTTGC
Organism: Diatraea saccharalis; assembly: GCA_918026875.4. Taxonomy (NCBI): domain Eukaryota; kingdom Metazoa; phylum Arthropoda; class Insecta; order Lepidoptera; family Crambidae; genus Diatraea; species Diatraea saccharalis. Next base: position 10,663,414 of record OU893352.1, read on the forward strand.
TTAACGACAACGATCGCGGACCGCGGCGCTTATCCACTACATCACCGAGCTACTTATGAACTTAAAAGAGCCCAATTCTAGATTGACGAGATGGCGCCTTAAATTAAGTGAATATAACTATACTATTATTTATAAAACAGGTAAAACCAACACAAATGCAGATGCCCTTTCTTGAATCGAAATTCACAACGAGGAGACTAGTTCCATGTCAGTTAACCCTTCAGAACGACCCCTTCTCTTGGCAATAATTCTGACACGAATACTGTCCATACTGACCAAGAAAATCCAATTCTTGAAGTTCCCATTACTGATGACCCTTTAAATAAATTTCACAGGCAATTATGTCTAACCATTGTCGGAGATTTAAAGAAACGAACAATTGTCACCAAGCCCTTTGACACCCACACGCGTATTTCAGCTCAATTATCCGAATCCAATCTGGAAGATGAATATGTAAATCCGAAGGTCAAAACCGCTCTTTTGATAAATCCCCCATTAGGCATGTATAAAATAGTTCCCATATTACAAGAAAAATTTAAACACTCCGCTATGAATCTTGTTATAGCAAAATTCGAATTCGAAAATGTCAAAGAATACCTAAGACAACAGGATATTATAAAACATTATCACGAAGGAAAAACGAATCATAGAGACATAAACGAATGTTACTTATTTTATCCCACAAGTATTTTTGGCCAAAACTAAAAGATCACGTCACCAAATTTATTAACGAATGCACCATCTGTGGACAAGCCAAATACGATAGAAACCCTATACGCCCACAATTCAATATCGTACCTCCTCCTAGTAAGCCATTTGAGATAGTTCACATGGACCTCTTTACAGTCCAATTTGAAAATTACATTACCATTATTGATGTTTTCTCCAAATATGGACAGGCGTATCATCTTAGAGATGATACTGCTCTCAGCGTGATTCAAGCCCTGTTGCAGTATTCTACCCATCATGGGGTACCCTTAACCATAATTACAGACCAAGGTACAGAGTTCACAAATCAAATGTTTGCCGAATTCACCAGAGTTCATAAGATTATACACCACAAAACCCTTGCTAATGTCCCTAACGACAATGGAAATATCGAAAGGTTTCATTCGACTATATTAGAACATTTAAGATTACTACTGTTGCGGGTGCGGTGGACTCGTTCTCGGTACCTTACTGGAGTAACTCGTCCGCTCCGTCGTGCCGCTCGAAGAGGTGCGGGTTCGTGCTTGTGGTGGCTTGGTAGGTAGAGGAAGTGCCTCCTCTACGTTGACGATCTAGGGTGCCTCGCTCCTGGGATTCGTCTAATAAAACGATGCTTCTCGTATTCTATACATGTTTATTTTCCCTTCAGTTTTACATGTACATGTGGCGTCTCACCGATTATTATGTATTACATTTGTAAGTAATATTACACTTAATTGTTACATCAGATCATCGATATCACTTGTTATATTAAGTATGGCGCGCGACGCGATATATCGTAATTATTACTACCTAATGCGGCTGCAACGCCGTGCGTGACCGTGCTCTAAGACGGCTTGGGTGAGACTCCAAAAATATCCTGAGAGCGGCGCTGCGTGCGCCCGCGTCGTATTGGGATGTGCCCGTTTCGCATGAACAACTACGTCTCCAAAATAAGGATGAAGCAGTTGTCAATTTGATGCCCTATGCAATAACAGCTAGGTGCATAGTCTTACCAAATGTAGATCTTATGACCTTATAAATGGACACTTTGACCCAAGAGACCCGACTGATATAGACTTAATGGGACATCTTATACAACAATATATTGTGACGGAACACACCACAATCATTAAATATTTAATGAAATTATGGCCTAAGAGATTGTCATGTAAGACCGATGTTAAAAAGGCATCCAAGAAGGCATCGACACAACGTATACTTGGTTATATGTAGGAACTATTATAAATAAACTACACCTTATAAAATTAATAATATTTGGAACTGAGAAAAATAGAGTTTTAGAAGAAATGGATACTTAGAAACTTACAATATTAGCAACATATTAAAATAAATAAGTGAAATTTGGGAGGAAGAATTATCAAGTGGCTAATATGATAATTGAGAATGTATTCTTAGAAGAAATTATTAATTTTTACGTAGTGACGTCGCGAACAGGTAATACTAACTGACTTAGAAAAATACAATAGAACAAATGTTGAAGATGCAAGCGTGGGAAGTTTGAAACTCACTTCAGTGTAATATTCTGGAAGGGATTTTTATTGGTTGCCTGTAATGACTTAAATTCAATGAAAGGGCGCGAAAGATTATAAAATAATATACATTTGGCGGTTGTTAAAGAAGCATTGTAGAAATTCTTGACTAATTGTATACACGAGTGCTTAGCGAAATAAAACAGTTTAAGGCCGGGAATCATGAACCATTTAAAAGTTAAAATACAATAGCAGACATTACGTCTTTGTCCCTTAGAACAATATAGCTTTTTTACAAAAATACTTGTCACCGCGGCAGCTAAATAATATAGCCGAGTGCGGTTTCAAATTAGCGGAGGAATAAGGCTGGTATGAAAAAAAAAGAGAAAAGTGAGAAGTAACTTAACACCTAAGCGCTGCACTAATTAAACATGCAGTTACCTCGATTACGGGCACTTCCACACAGCTTCACTCCTGGCAGGATGTCCCAGCAGATAATCCACAGTGCAAGCACTTTACCAATTTTAAAGTCTTTCTCTCTCGCGGCCTTCGATATTAAATTAGTGAATGACGTAATCACGATGCGGTTAGAAGCTCTTAGTATGCAGCTTCATAGGACTCTGGTATCCTTGAGGAGGAGCCAGGTCCCACACTCGTAAAGCGTAGTGTATACCACGATGGACGAGGGTCGATCGCAGACTGCCTCATAATGACAAGCAGTATTAGTGCAGCGGTATAGACATCAGAAAATATATGAAAATATGAGGGTAAGAAAAATAAAGTGTCACTTTACAAGTGGCGCGAACAATACTAATAAAAGAGAAATGGTCAAAACTATTGCCAGATGCGAGAGATGTGCCGAAAGCTAATGAAGATGAAAAGGGGATGAACGAGGAAACGATTCAAAATAGTTAATATTTGTTCGGTCTTAAGGAATAATATTGCGTGTCAATTAGTACTAGCTATATAGGCGTGGTGGGGGAAATGTTACGGGGATAACGCGATTTAAAAGAGATTGCAAAAGGAAAAAAGGGGCAGTCGGAGGGAGGCCGGGAGCGGGATCATAACTTGGCGATTCTGACGGTTCGTGGCCAGTTTGACGAGAGTGAAGTGGCAGTCTGAGGAAGGCCGAAAGCGGTATCTGATCAGAACTAAAAAGGGATTCGGGTTCAAGGTCTCCGCCTTGAACCGCAAGTAAGTGGGTGTTAGGAGCGCTAGGGGGCTCGACAGGTTGTTAAGAATATTAGGATTACCTTACATTTGGTAGGATAGTGTTAAGACTGATATCTAACGAGAGACTTCAGCCGGACATACTTATTATCAGCTTATGTCATATGCATCAAACAGATGTATTAAATACATGTTTGATATGGGTCATGACTTATGTCCATCCTATATACATCACTCTACTTTTCTTTAGTTGCTTGCTTTAATAACACTGGCGACATTTACAAAATTCTTTATATTCACCTTTAAAAGAAAATATGGTTAAATTACCATACAAAACTTTAATAAATAATAATAATAAATTCCTCATTCTATGAGAGACTTATAACAGCTGAATATACATAGAGCTTATTCAATAAATTATATGCTCAATGCATAAATCTTCAAAATTAATTATGCTAGCGAGCAAAATACTGCAATCTTATAAATGTTCAACATAGGCCATGACGCATGTCTGTCCTGCACTATTACGCTACCTTAATAATGCTGGTAACGCTAAAATATATTTCTATTTTGGTTAAATTGCCAAAAAAAATATAACAAATAATAATAAATTCCTCATTATATGAGAAACTCCTGCTGAACATATAACAGCATATTAAATAAATTATATGCATAATGCATAAATATTTATAAATACTTCTGCTGGCGAGCGAAATACTGCAAATTCCACAAATATTACCGTATGTCACCCTACAACATACCACTACCTTTCCTGAGTTGTCTAGTTCGATAACATTGGTAATTCTTATAATTATGTTTTTTTTTTTTGAAATAAAAAATGCCTCCAGTTTGGCTGCTGATACATTTGGGTTGTGGTCGGCTCCGTTTATTGGTCGACAGTCGGCTCATATATCGTTAGGATGGCGGTTGTCAGCGATACTGGCTTACCATTATGCCATTAGGGACTTATTTCCACTCAGTATATCGGCGTCTATACATGGCGGTACATTCGCTCCCTTGAAGCCCTGTAGCGATCTACATTGGGTGGAGGACCAGTTGAGTTCCTGTGTAGTTCCCCGGTTGCTGTGTGTGTCGTTTCGATTTTTACTATGTTTGGCTTTGGCCTTCATGGTGTCTATAACCCTACTGTGAACAATGAATGTGTGCCCGATCATATACCATACTGAATCATGCTAGTTACATTGGATGTAAATGTAAATGCCTCCGAAAATAAAGTCTATAATTAATTTTCGCGGGTAGGTGTGAAAGAAAAGTCATCTTAAAAATCTCTGTGTTTATTTAATTTAAATATTATTTATTGTCTATACAAATAGGCTTAAATCCTATGATATAATAAAGTGATATTCACCATACCTGCTGGAGAGTGTTATCCTCACTTAATTCCAAAACGTATCAATTTTACATCTTGACTGCAAACAACCACCCTTGTGCTGTAAAATGGATGGCATCCAAGAGACTCTGTTACAGCTCCAAAAGATGTTCATAGATAGGATGGACAAATATCAAAATTACCTTCAAGCTGCTGCACCTACTACCACCATCACTAACCTCACTGGAGAATTTTCTACATTTAGGAAATTTATCATGACAGTGCTTCAGAATATCCAGGAACAGATCAGTTTACTGGCACGCCAAACTGACAATATTGAAATGCACAGCAGAAGGAAGATGTTACTTCTACATGGTGTTCCAGAGGAGCCTAACGAAGATACAGCATCTATTCTTGTCAAAACTGTCTCTGAGCGTCTGAAGATCACCGGGTTCTCTAAAAAGGACATTAATCGTTGCCATCGTATGGGGAAGAGTACGATCTACCAATCGTCCTCGACCTGTTTTAATGAAGCTTCATGATGAGGAGGTACGCAATAGAATTTGGTTTTCTAAAGCAAACTTAAAAGGTTCCGGTTTGACTATCTCTGAATTCCTGAAAAAGTCTCGGCACGACACTTTTATGGCTGCTCGACAAAAATATGGGGTCAACAAGTGCTTCACTAGATTAGGTCTCATCTTCGTGATTGCCGGCGATGGAAAACGTCATCGTATATGCTCACTAACGGAGCTTGACAAGATCCCATCTGTCGATGCCCCGAAGACGGGCGCAAGCAAGGATTCGGCTGCATCAACCAGAAGCAAGAAAACGGGTATTAATAAGAAATGATAGTACTTGGTAATAACTCCTCATGTGTATGTTACGTTTAGTTATCTATTATGTGGACCGGTAGGTAAGGTTTCTCTTGTTATTATGTGACTTTTATGTACGCTCAATATACTTATTACACTACACTGCTCTATGTCTTGTAATAACATATTATCTTTAATATTTATCAATTAAGATTTGTTTGTTTATGTCCATTTAATGTCAGACTGTCAACATATTTTCTCTCATTAGTTTAAAGCGTCGGGATCTGTGGTCGTACAGCCACGTATTTTTTTTTTCCTTTTTATGAATGTTTGCAATGTATGTTGTATACAGTTAGAAAAAAAGAAAAAATCATTTTTTTTTCTTTATTTTAATGTAAAATATGTTATGTAATCAAACTTATCACTCAACCGGCAGGTGGAATTTAATCGCATTTATAAAGGTATATTATTTACATTTTATTTGTATTGTTTATATATCGCTATTTATCCCTATTTATCGCTGTCATCTAGCGTTAGCAGCAGTAACGACAGTTTGACTAGTATACCTCCTTCTGTTTCCGATTCACTCGATACTCAGTTTTCCGATGTACCAAAGAATTTCAATGTTGTTCATATCAATACGCAGAGTATTCCGGCTCATTACTATGATATGCAGGCGGCGTTTGATCACAAAAATCTTCACGCTGTTTTAGTCTCCGAGTCATGGCTCAAGCCCTGCTTACCTTCTTCCTTATATACTCTGCCTGGTTTCCAAATAATACGTAATGATCGTACCGGATGTGGCGGAGTTGGAGTTGCTATTTATTTGCGTACGAATATTCCTTACAAAGTAATTAGTGTGTCCACTCAGCCACCACCAAATAATGCTGGCGAGCACCTCTTTATTGAGGTAACCCTGTCACATTGCAGAGTCTTCCTCGGTGTCTATTACAGTCCATCAGTTCGAGTTAATTACTTCTCCTCTTTTGAAAAGCTCTTATTTCATACTATTATTATGGGTGACTTCAACACTTGCCTTCTCAAAAATGATTTTCGAGCTTCTTCCCTTCAGTCTGTTATCAGATCTAGCAATCTGCACATTCTCCCACTTGGAGTCACACATCGTTTTCCGCATTCGACCCCATCTCTTCTTGACTTACTTATAGTTTCTTCAATCCAACATGTTTCGAAACACGGTCAATGTTCGGCCGATGTTTTCTCATACCATGATTTAATATTTCTATCCTATAAAATTAGGCCTCCGAAAATAAAGCCCAAGGTTATACTTCAGCGCAATTTTAGTGGTATGGATCAGGTCTCTTTTATGAACGATGCTCGTGACACTGATTGGTCTCTTGTTACAAATTCCCACTCAGTCGATGAACAAATTACTACTTTCAATAACCTCGTTACCCAACTTTATGACAAACATGCACCTTTTCGCCCCATTAAACTCAAGCATCTCCCCGCTCCATGGCTAAATAATGATATAAAAGCGCTGATGCATAAAAAAGCCATAGCTAAAAGCAATTACAAACGTCGTCCGAATGACTTCAATTAGGAAAAGTACAACAAGGTTCGTAATCGCTGCAATATGGTGTGTAGGGATGCCTTACGTCGCCACATTCACAATTCTGTCGAAGAGGAAGATCGAACTAAAGTCTGGAAATTCCTCAGGTCTCTTGGGATTGGTAAAATACGTTAAGACTCCGTACCTAATCATATTAATATTGATTCACTAAATACTCATTTTTCTTCGTCATCTGATCTTTGTGACTCAGATAAAAACCGAACTGTTCAACAACTTTCTAGTCTACCAATACCTGACTATTCTTCTTTTAGATTTACTCAATTTACGGAGTGTGATGTTAAGAAGAGCATTTTATCCATTAGCTCTAATGCAGTCGGCGCTGATGGAATTAGCCGTAATATGTTGATACCTATACTCGATTTCATACTTCCTGTCCTTTCTCTTATTTTCAATAATTCCACTTCACAGTCTGTTTTTCCTTCTGCTTGGAAAGACGCTCAAATTATTCCTCTTCCTAAAAAACGCTTTCCGAAATCCTTTTCTGACTTTAGACCTATCTCCATTCTTCCATTCCTTTCCAAAGTCCTTGAGCGTCTTATCCATAACCAGTTAAATTCTTTTCTTACTCGTCATGATCTCTTGAATCCTTTTCAATCCGGTTTTCGTCCAGGCCATAGTACCACTACCACTTTAATTAAAATCACCGACGATATCCGGTTTGGAATGGAAAACGGTCTTCTAACAATACTAACACTGTTGGATTTTAGTAGTGCTTTTAATACTGTCAACTTTGACATCTTACTGGCTCTGCTACGCTCTATTAACATATCTCCACCCGTAACTGAGTGGTTTCATAGTTATCTGTATGGACGCCGGCAAAGAGTACGTATTGAGGAGAATTATTCCTCTTGGTGCGATACGACTGCTGGTGTTCCACAGGGTGGCGTTTTATCTCCTCTGCTTTTCGCGATTTTCATCAATTCTATTTCTCAGAAACTTACTTCTTCCTACCACCTTTACGCAGACGACCTTCAAATCTACTGTCAAGCTCCTCCTTCACAGCTCATCGAGGCAGTACACATCGCTAATACTGATTTAGATCATATAGTAGAATGGAGCAAGTCCTTTGGTCTTAAAGTTAATCCTGCCAAGACTAATGCAATGATAGTAGGTAGCTCTAGGTTGACCTCCAAATTGGACTGGCATCTGTTACCTAAGATTAACTTTGATGGGACTGACATCCCTTATAGCGTATCAGTAAAAAACTTAGGTATAATCTTTGATAGTAGTTTGAGCTGGGGACCTCAATTGCAATATGTAAGTCGTAAACTGTATGCTTCTGCTGCGTCACTGAGGAGGTTGCGTAACTTTTTGCCGACTGCCACTAAACTTGCTCTAGCACAATCTTTGTTGCTTCCAATTCTTGATTACGCCGATGTCTGTTATCTCGATCTTACGGAAGACCAGCTTAATAAACTTGAGCGGCTCCAAAACTTCTGTATTCGGTTTATATTTGGATTGCGCAAATATGATCATATATCTCAATTTCGTACTCAGCTCAAGTGGCTTCCAATTCGTCTTCGCCGGAATGCTCATATATTATCCCTCCTTTACAATATTTTGTTTAACCCCCTTTATCCGCGCTATTTGAAAGAACGCTTCAATCCGCTATACTGCTGTACTTCATTTTCCTTGAGGTCATCGGAAAACCTGAAACTTGAAACCCCTCTCCATACAACTACTTTTTATGATGGCTCTTTCACTGTCCAAGCTGTGCGTCTTTGGAATGCTCTTCCGACTTCCATAAGACGCGCTCAATCATTAAATATCTTCAAAGAATTGGTAAAAGAACACTATTTATCTGTTTAATATATTTTAACTGCTAATAACCCCTTCTTCAATTCATTAGTATTTATATGTATCATATTTTATATATTTATGTATTATGTTATATGTATTTATGCAAGTATATTATATTTGTCAACTTCTGGTGTCTATTATTGTTATGTTTCAATGATTTATTTGGAATTACCTACTTTAAGTTTACACCCCCGTTTCGTTATAATTAACATTCCTATCCATCCAATGGTTGTCTGGCAGAAATCGCTTTCAGCGATAAGACCGCCATTTGTTACACTTTGATGTATTGTTTAGTTTATAAAATCTGTGAAGATATCTGTTGTGTTGACAATAAAGTGTTATTATTATTATTATTATTATTAATTTTATTATGAGTTTAGTGCTGGGTTGACTCCTCCTAACTCCTTACCATTTCTTTCTTTGGTTAAGGGGCCGTGTTGGTGGGTCTCAAGCTGAGGGCGTGGTCGGGGCCTAAAAGCACCTTCAACAAAAACAATGCGTATATATTTTCACAACATCCTTCTCATTTGATTTAATTATACTTTTACTTTCTAATCTTAGTCCTAATACCTTATTCCTTCCATCCTTTCATTTGACCCTTATTAAATATTTCATTTCTATGTTAAATATAACATTTCTATTATAATGTAATGTAACCAGTGTTATTTATTATGCTCAAGTGTCATTACTTTCTCTTACTAAAATCCTATAGTTCTACACTTCACAAGATTCTTAGGGATTTGCTCGTTTTATGGTAATCGTGTTTATTTAGTAGGTAGGTAATTCGTTTACATGCCCTCAATATCATATTCTCTTACTACTAACAATCGCCTACAAAAGAATCAGGGTTACTACACACAACACAACGTAGGTCCTATTAGACGATCATTGCCAATACAAATATCCTTATTAGAAGGTTTTACTAGACCGCACATTTGGTTGATTATATAAATTTATATATTACTAAAGAAAAGTTTATAGAGGAGAGGGGGGGGGTACCGTTACAATATTCACACACACAGAAATCAGATGAAATTTTTTTATGATTTAATCAACGACTCGAGTTTAGCCGACAGTACTGCTATTATCGAAAAACATAATAAGACTCGCGAATTGGAGCAAGAATATCTGCCCCATCAACAAATTTTCATTTCCAATCCTTTAGCAAGTTGACAGAAATTAGCCCCACGTTACACCCATGACAAAGTATTAGCTGAGTTACCTATATACATTTACACATCAAAGAAACGAGGTCCCATTGCAAAATCTAGACTGAAACGTGTACCAAAAAGCGCTAAATTGTTACAGGATCATAATGACTCTAGCCTTGAGCCTGGGACGAGGGCAAGAAATACGACTTGAAAGTTTGGATGACGGACCTGGACTCTTACCTTTTAAATTAGGACCTATGAACCTTGTAACACACTCCCATAGCTTTCTGCAATAGATAGAATTAACAGATATTCATAATAAGATTGATATAGTTAAAGATCAAATCACGGAGTTAGAAAGAAAATTACCTAATGATACTCATATATTATTTGAAATACAGATTGATTATCTTAGTTCGAAATTAGATAAAGTAAAATATCAACTAGAAAGCTTAGAACCCCATAAATCAAAGCGAAGTCTTGTAGATGGATTAGGTTCCGTAATTAAATCTCTCACTGGAAACTTAGATTATACAGATGCTATTAAATATAGTAATGCCATTAAAACCCTCAAAGACAATCAGAATAAACTCGACTCTCAAATAAAAAGTCATATTAGCCTTAGTAAAGAATGGATGACGCAACATATAAACGTCATCTCAAATATTGCGCAAAATCAAGAAAAAATCAACGATACCCTTTACTTACTTTTAGATACAGATGCTTATGTTCAACATAGTTTAATAAAGTATGCCAAATTAGCTCAGTTACTTACCATTATTACTGATAATGTTGATGACTTATCCAATGAAATACAACGCATTGAAAATATTATAGCATTCACTCGGACAGCAAGTTCACATCATTCCATGATAGGAATAGATACCTTAAAAAAGATGCTAGATGAATTAGAACGAATCTATGGTAGTAATCAACTATTAGACTTAGACATTAGAGAATACTATGACGTAATAGAGACAGGATCATTTTATTCAGATAGACAAATAGTTATAGTTTATAAACTACCTATAATTTCACCTCATACTTATGTACTTTTTAAGCTTCCTATAGCACCAAATAAATTCAGTCAAGTCCTCATCCCACCTTATCCCTTAGTAGCAACCAACGAGAACTTTTATGTGTACATTGAGGCTGAATGCCCGAAGTACAATACTCGATATCTTTGTCATGAAAAATTAAACCAACAGTTGAAGTCAGATCCAGACTGTATCCAGGAACTACTCCACCACCAACAACTACACGAGTCCTGTAAATCAACATCTGTAACAATGCTGCGAGAAGACATCCAAAGGTTAGACGACCGTCACTACATTGCAGTTTTCCCTGGCCCGACACAAGTTCGACTGGCTTGCGAACGCCACGACTATCAAACATTAAAAGGAGTTATCTCATAACCATCCCATCTCATTGTTCGATTCGAACAAAAGATTCTACGATATATAACAGCAACGATCGAGTGGAAGGACAACCGATGAAAATACTGAACATTTCAGACTACAGCATTCCGAATATAACGATACCATCTCCTGTAAGGCTCTCATCAATAAATCTCAACGATCTTCGAAGGATACAAGATAAGATTGCATCCCAAAACGAAGTGCATCTCGACGAGGTTCCCGTAGAAGCGTTATATCACACCACATTACCTTTTTATATGGTATTAATAAGCGCACTAGTACTCGCTATTATATTAATTTGTAGAAAATATGCAAAATGCTACAACAACTCCAATATAGATGGCGAGATGACAATAGATCATCAAGATGACGCTCCTACGTATTCAACACCAGGACCAGCAAAACCTGCACGACAGCATCCAGCAACATTTTTGAAAGTTGTCCAAAAATAGTTGCTGCTCTTCGGGAGGGAGGTGTTACGAGAACATTTAGTAGGGGTTCCGCCAAGTTAGCATATAGCAAGAACAACATTGCACACGGCCCTGAATGCTGAGCACGCGTATTCATCGTTCCAATTTATGCAACTGACGGAAACTGCTGACACCATGCCTCGTGCCACCTTCGACGTCGACAACGTGACCTGGCGACATCGTCACTTCGATTCTTGCATCGATCGGGTCGACACTATCTTAATTAGTTATAGTAATATTTTAATTTGTATTTTCCATTTATAATTAAATAGATTATAAAATAAAATCGGTTTTTTTTTTAGTCCTCCGGCTGTGGTTAACGTAATTCATGCATCCCGAATTTACGTTATTGTGTTTACGGTTATTCGTTTATAATTTTAAATGCCTATACATCTCTGCTATTTTAAATCTTCTTTACCAATTTTTTAAATTATTGTATAAGTCAAATTATTTCAAAAGAGAGCGTAAAGCCAAAACATTGCAATGCAATGAAGTAGATAGGCACAGCAGATAGCAAATTGCACCAAAAACTTTTTAATTTTTTACTTAACAAATATTACGGTTATTGTAAAATGAAGAAATAAAAAGGAATAGTGAATTTTAGACGTAAATTTGCGTTTTGGCTATAACAGAACCTTTGCATATGTATTGGATTTCTCATTACAGCTCATTCTTTTTAAAACATGCTTGAATTTAGTGTATTTGTGTGTCCGCCATCTTAATGTCAGCTATGTTTTTCTTTCGCTTTCAGAAGAAAATACAAAATATTATTGAAGGCGCCCTTTATGGCCTTAGGCAGGCTATGCAGGGAGGGAGATCGAAATCTCCTTAAAACGTGGGTGGACTGTAAGGCGCGGTCAAGAAAAATAAATAATTAAATTAGCGGATTTTCGCCGGGTAACAGCTGGTGACTAGTACGACATAAATGGAAATATAAGGGGAGAGGCACTGCACTTACTTGTGGTCAATATGGCGCAATGGCGGCTCTCGAGCGTAGGCGGTGACTTCTTCCTCAGTATCACGGCGCTGTAGGTGGACTCCAACAGGCGTGACAGGCCTGTTTACCTGGCCTGTCTCCTCCAAAATACTTAAACGCTGTTATAGGCATAATAAAACGCCTCGGTAGCTTCAGTGAAACGTACTGAGAAAACCGTCGGCGTGGCGGTTAAGTTTAATACACTCAAAATAGCACAGAACATCAGCACCTCTTCACTAACACTTCTCACCAGTACAATATGCGGAATTCAAGCGGAATTATATAGTTTTATGACACGGCGAAACACAGAAAAACGATTACAATGCGGACGTGGCGAGCGATTTTCTTCAACTAGCGACTCCTACTGAAGACGCCATAGATGCAGCGGGAATATGTTCTGTCTCGCTCTTTCTCTCTTATTTTTGTGCAGTGCCAAAGAGGGAGGAAGACAGGAAAAGTACTAATGTCAACCAGCGAGATATAAAATGGAGATACGCGAATAATAAATTAATTATTAATATTAAAATAAATGTATGTTGGCGTTACCAATTATATTATACATAAAATTTGACGAGACAAACATTTTGATTTATTATAAAAGTTAGTATCATGAAACTACAATTTCGCGTTTAGGAATTACAGTACAAGCAATTATTCACAGTAACCAAACCCGAAGGTTTTTGTCTGGAGAATATTCTCAATACAGCTATTCGATTTAATTCTGACTGATACACTTGGAGCCTTTCCTTATTGGATTGTCTCGGTTGCCGTCACACAATCTTCTAGAAATTTCTTTGAGGCGTATTACAATTTGTAACACAAAATCCAACAGAGGTGCATCAAAACATTTAGGAACATTGTCACTCCGATGTTGAGATGTTTAAACCCTTAAAGTTGCACCAACTTACTTTAATAATAACAAACATGTGAAAGTACCGGTTCAGCAAACAATATCATCATTCCCCTGCCCTTATCCCAATTTTATTTGGGGTCGGCACAGCATGTCTTTTTCTTCCATATCTCCCTATCTGACGTCATCTCACTAGTAACTTCCTTTCTCACCATATCGTCTTTCACACAATCCGTCCATCGTTTCTTTGGTCTTCATCTTCCTCTATAGCCATCCACGTTCATGCTCAAAACCTTTCTCACAATATTTTCTTCCTCCTTTCGCATAACATGGCCTTACCACGACAACCGGTTTCCACATAACTTTTCGGTTACCGGTGCCACTTTCAAACTTCCTCTAATATACTCATTTCGTGAGGGGTCTGGCTCAGATGAGAACCAGACCCCCCAATTCCAACTTTTCATCTATTCATTTTATCTATTATTTCAACGTAAAACGACATATAACATTTCATTTATCAAA
>OU893352.1:10678183-10693183 GCA_918026875.4 Diatraea saccharalis
TCATGTCAATTTTATCAAATTGTACAAAAAAATAAAATAAAATAATTAAAAAATGTATAAGATGTCAAATGGAAATATTAAACTTATTGAACATGTCAAGGAATTTAGTTTAGTAAACATAAGTATGTCAGATGCAATTATGTAAAATTATTTATAAAACTTTGTATCGACTATCATGCTTACAAATTAATTACTGATAAACTATCCTTCATTAAGGAATTCACCAATCGAGTAAAAAGCTTTTTCAATCAGCCATCTACGCAATAATATTTTAAAACGATTAGCCGGCAAATCTTTTATATCATTGGGTATTTTATTAAAGACAGTTGTACACATAAAGAGACTATTTTTAAAAAAATTTTTGTTTTTGGTATCGATGTATGTACTACTTTGTTCGGGTTTCTCAAACTTCTTTCAGTTACATTACTCGATCGCACGAAGAATTTTTCGTTTTGCTTCACAAACATCGCCACTTCTAATATATACAGACAGGGCAGTGTTAATATTTTTAAAGAAATAAAATAAGGTTTACATGATATGTCTGATGTCAAATTGCATATAGCTCTAACACAGCGTTTCTGAGCAATCAATAATCTTGTTACATCAGTACCATTACCCCAAATAATTAAACCGTACCTTAAAACTGTTTCTACGTACGCAAAATAGGCTGTAATGGCAGTATTTAAGCTTGCAACTTTGGTTAATTTGTACAATGCATAAGCAAATCCATTTACCTTATTGCATATTTTATCTATTTGTTCTTTCCAGGTCAATGTTGGCGTAACTATTAGTCCTAAAAATGTAACACTTGTTGCATTCTGAAGAATTTGTCCGTTAAAAGCTATGTCAATCGATTGGGTTTTAAAATTATTGAAATTCATTAAATTAGTTTTTGATAAATTAATTTCTAAGTTATTATTATATGTCCATTCGTTTATTGATTTTAAGGTACAAATTATGTCATTTTTATGTTGGTCCAAAGAAGAGTTTTTGTCAGTTGTTATTATTATAGAAATGTCATCAGCAAATAGTATCAATTTATGTTTTATTATGTATGGTAAATCGTTTAGATATAAAATAAATAATAATGGGCCCAGGACACTCCCCTGTGGAACGCCAAGTCTATTAAGCCTAACTTTAGATTCGTATTTAACAATCTTTTTTAAGCTTATTTGATTAATTTCTACATATTGAAATCTATCAGTTAGATAAGTCTTTATCCAATGGAGAGCTGGACCCCTAATTCCACTACGCTCTAGTTTAGCTAACAGTCTGTCATGTGGAACACGGTCGAACGCTTTCGACATATCTATAAATAACACTGTTGTGAATTTTTTTTCATTGACGTTTTGAAGTACCTCATTAACAAGGTCAAAAGTAGCATGCGTTGTCGATTTATGCTTTTGAAACCCATATTGGTGTTTTGTAATGACTTGGAATTTGTCAAGAAACGTTGAAAGGTGATTATGCATGACTTTCTCAAAAACTTTTGAGAGAACTGGTAATATCGCTATTGGTCGGTAATTACGAACATCAGATTTGTCCCCTTTTTTATGCAACGGTTTAATAATAGATAGTTTCAATCTATCAGGAAACTGTCCAGTTTGCAATGATAGATTCACCAAAAAAGGTCAATACCTGACAGATTTCACCTTTACAATATTTTAATACCTTAGTGCAAAGAGAGTCATAACCTTCAGATTGTGAGTTTTTTAGAGACATTATAGTCTTGCATATTGTATTTTCATCTACTGGTGGTAAAAAAATTGTGTTTGATATTGTTGAATTTATCACGTTTGTTTTGTTATAATTAGAATTAGTTTTTATGTCATCAATAAAGTAATCATTAAATGTAGAAGCAATCATAATGGGGTCTATAACCTCTTCGTCATTATACACCAATTTATTAATATAATTATTTTTAAAACGTTCACCAACAGTCTCATTTTGTATAACATTCCAAGTTGCCTTACAGATATTATTACTTTTAGAGACATATTTTTGATTTGCAAGCCTTTTTGAACAGTTTATACATTTTCTTAAAGTTCTATTATATTTTAAATACTTTGATCTATTTTTATTTGTTTTATTAGAGTAATATTTAAAACGAAGCATTCTCTTTGTTAAACTACTTATTTTAAGACCTTTGGAAAACCATTGAAGCTTTGTGGAAAATTTGTTTCTAATTTTTATTTCTGGGAAGCACAAGTTATATAGCAGAACCAACAATTCATGGAACTCATTAAAAGCGGTGTTTATATCATTTTGCTTAAATACATTAGTAAAAGATAAACTACTTAAATGCTTCTTAAAGTTATTAATGTTTTCTTGCGAATAGCATTTCTTGAAAGTAAAGACAGAATCAGGAATTACTGTTTTTTGTTTAATGTCAAATTCTAAAACCTGCGCTGTATCATGGTCCGATAAACATAAAGGTAAGACTGAACCATTTGCGTTTTTTATATTACTCAATATTAGATCTAAGCATGCATGCGCTCTGGTGGGAACATTTATGTGGGAATGAAAATTATATTTTTTTAATATGTCACGAAATTCTAAAATGCTTTGGGTATTTGACAGCATATTAAAATTCAAGTCACCTGTAACAATTATATGCTTTTTTGGAAATTTCATTAAACATCTATGTAACAATAAGTCAATTTTTTCCATAAAATATGTAATATGTCGTTTAATTTTGGATGGAATTCTGTAAATACTTACTACTATAATATTGTTTGTAGTTAGATTTACCGCACAGCATTCGAAGTGATAAGTCATTGCAAGGTCATCAAAATGTGTTAATTTTTTATATTCTAAACCTTTCTTAATCAGAATACAGGATCCGCCTCTTTTTTTAGACCTTGAAAAGCTTGATGCCAGATTATAGTTATATATATTAACATTACTTTCTTCCCCCAGTTTGATAAAACTCTCAGTTAAGGAAATTACATCTGGTTTTATTTTATTTTTAAGGCTAGATAATGTAAGTTCAAATATTTCTTTTTTAGAGAGTATGCCATGTATATTTTGGTGAAATATTGTAAACTTATTCTCGAAAAAAATTAGCTTTCCTTTGATTTGAAGGATTTAATTCATTTGTGTTATTAATTTGAGAATCAGGCCCCACTTTCTTAAAATAATAAGGTATTGTACCTCGCTTTGGAATGTTCATTTTTTCAATCGATTTTTTAGATTCCCTAATATGTTTTTTTATGAATTCATAAGAAAGATAATTCTCTTTATATTCAATGTAGTCGACACAAAGATTTATTTTGTCAACAATTTTTTTTTTTTGTAAAATAATGTCATAATAATAGAAATATTTGTCAATATGTGTACAGTGTGCAAAATGTCTAGTCCATAATCTAATATTATAATTTAAAGTTTTTTCATTAATGTGCTGATTGTAACATATGGGTAATAGAATTACAGAGTGTTTTTTCAGCTTGTTTAACAAAAAACAAATATTTGAATGTAGTTGGTGTAAATCTTTATCATGAGTACCAAAGCCCAATATAACAATGTCATTTGTTCTGATTTTATTCATCATATTGTCCGAATAACTCAACATTTCGCGACTGCTACCTCCAGAAATTATGTGAGCTTGAGCCGTAAATACCTCTTTCCGTCTTCCAAAATAAGATTTATTTAAATTTATAGCTACATTTCTCATTGACTCGTCTCCCAAAATATATATTTGTCTTTTCATAACACTAGCGCCATCTGTCGATATGCAAGAAGACTGCGAACTAGAAGACTGCGAATTAGGTTTGTTGGTTTTACATTTCGGGCTGCTATTTATTTGCGAGATGGAATTATTTTGTGCTTTTTTTTCTTGTTTGTTCAGTTGAATATCCTGGGAAAAATCTAACTTATTTACTATATTACTTTTTTTCCCTTTATTTGAATTATTATTATTTGGTGAAATACAGATGTGCGTCAATTGATCAATTTTTAACTCGTATTCTTTTAGTTTTTTTGTTAAGGCGTGATTTTCTGATACTAAATTAGATATCTCATTTTCCGCTATTTCGAGTTGTTCCTCCAATTTTTGCGTCTTTTGCTCTAATTTGACAACTTTTTCATTATTATCAAAGCCTAACATTGAAAAACTTCTGTTTAGATCAGGTTTTGGGGTGGAAGTTACCGATGAATACTCTGTATCGTCATCCGAAAGAGCCTCAAATGAAATTTTAGAACAACCTGTGCTACTAGTTACGTTTTTTGGGGCTATATATCTTAAAGATTTAAAAATCCAGATAAATATGCGTATACGCGATGTAATTTGTTCTATTTGCGGATACTAAGATAGCCTTTGGTCCAGCATGACCCCTAAGTATTTTACACACTTAACCTTATTTATTAGAGAGCAGCCACATGCATTAACGTAGTCGCACAACACTCCACAGGTGTGTATTTTTAAATTGAAATCTGGGCATGGTTGGGAATTATTATATATACTGAAGCATATGTAGTTAGTTTTGTCGGTATTGAGGGATAGAAGATTATTTCTCAACCATAACGCAACCAGGGCGGTACCATGCTCCGCATTTGTTTTTACATTAGACCAGCTGTTTCCAGTGAAGACGATTGCGGTGTCATCGGCGTATGAAAATACTTTCGCATTAGAAATAGACATGTTGCATAAATCGTTTATGTAAATGAGGAACAAGTTAGGGCCCAGAACACTTCCCTGAGGAACGCCGCACGACACGTCAATGTCGTCACTTGTACAGTCATAAAGTTTAACCTTTTGTTTCCTATTTGATAGATAGTCTTCAAATATTGATAGCTGCCCATCTCTAATGCCAATTTTTTTTAATTTTTCTACCAATATATAATTAGAAACGGTGTCGAAGGCTTTTTTCAGGTCTATGAAAACTGAAAGACATTTTGTGCCTCTATCAACTTGATCAGTTATCAAAGTACTTATGGCTGTGACTGCGTCCTCTGTTGAGATTCCACGCCTAAAACCGTATTGGTTCGGTGATAAAATGTTATAGGTATCAAGGTAATTAAGCAAACGAGTATTTAATAATTTTTCTAAGATTTTTGCCAAGACAGGAAGGACAGAAATGGGTCTATAGTTACTAACGTCAGCTTTATTCCCACCTTTATATATAGGCGTGACTATAGATTTTTTTAACGAGTTAGGGAATATGCCATTAGCGAAACAGAGGTTTGCTAAGTGTGTTATAATAGGTATTATTTCATTCTTAACATATTTGATATAAGACGTAGAGATATTGTCCCAACCAGGAGCACTGTCTGATTTCAAGTTATTTATTATTCGATTTACTTCATCCTGATCTGCATTTAGGAGAACAAATGACTGTGGCTGGAGTGGTAATACATGTAAATATTGCTTAAGGTCATCTTCAGTGACTGCTGCACGAATGTTTTTAGCTAGTTCGTTACCAATATTGGCAAAGTATCTATTTATCAAGTTAGCCGAATCAAGAGGTGTAGGTTTTAAGCTGTTTAATTCAGAGTTTACGCTATTAGATTTATTGTTGTACGTTAGTGTTTTAATGTTTTTCCAGAGTAACTTATTATTGTTAATAGATTTTGCAAGTAAATTTCTTTCATAGGCTCTTTTTAGTTTTTTAATAAGGTTATTACAGTAGTTTCTATAGCGCATATAAGTAATTTTTTTAATGTCATTTTCAGGATCGTGTAATATATTAAAAAAATTAAGGTTTATTGCTGTGTTAATGGTTGCTATTTGTAATATTTAACAAAAAATGAAATTTATTATAATTGTGATATTAAAAATAATGTAAGTTTGCAAAGAAATTTGCCAAAAGGTAGGTCACTAACAAATTAAATAATTATAAGAAACTAGTATAAATTTTTTCAGGCGCCAGACCTACCTGGAAAACAAAGCCGGAGAGTTTGGAGTTTTAATCGCAAGGGGGGCTTGTAAATAACAAACAACAACTTTTACTTTTGGTTTGCCATATATTTGAATGAAACTTTTATATATTTTGAAATTAAAGATAAGTTTATAATCTCTAAAGTCTTAAGAGGTGATTGGAATTTTCGAACTATTAATAAAAAGGTTTTACATCACCAAATGAGCTGCTCCTTAATGCATCGTGCTTACATAGCTGCTTCTTAATTATATAGTGTTAAGCTGGCGTGCCCTAGATTGTGATGTATCAAGTGAGTGTGGCGTGGCTCATGCGGTAAAGGTTATGATCAGCACATCAAAATTGAAGTACAAGAAAACTTGTATATAAAAAAAAAAACGCCAACGGCTGAAAAGAAAATCACACCGTTTAAAATTTAGAAAACAAAACAAACGAAAATATATCGGTCGATCCTTTCGAAAACTTACCGTTTTAAAACAAAAAACTAAAGCAACATGGGGCAAGGTGGACCCCTAAGTAGGTTTATGTTTCCACCTGCGAAGATAAAAAAATTGAAAATAGGAAAATACTATAAGAAAAATTATAATTCCATGAAGAATAATGCTTACCATTATTAAATATAAGGTATTTTTACTTAAATACCGTTGATGCAACAAGATTAAAATATAACAAAAGAGTCACATCTTTTCGTTATTTAAAAAGGTCGTGAAGTGACAAATGTCAAAACCGACAGTGAAGTTTATATTTTTTTTTTTACGAAACTAAATTTTCCTCGGGATTAGGCCCATTCAGCCAAGTTGTATGAAAAATTACATGTGACGTAAATTTTACGTTACATTTCACCCTTTCCCGATTAAAGCATCGAGAATCGAGGCGCCAAAAACTACAACTCAAAATTTCCAAACAAAATCAACCAATGGCAAACTCAAAAGATAACCTAAAAGGAACTGCATAAATGCAAAGGAAAACAAAACTACAGTTTAGTTTTGTTGTCGGCAGTCAACAATGGCGGTGTGGTGAGCCAACATAAATATGGCGGACCACACGTCCACTGATCACAAACCAAAAACTAATCGAGGCAAAACTCGATGTTCGCAGTGGCCATCAAACAATATCGACAGCAAATGGCATTAAAATACAAAAAAAACGCTGTTTAAGAAACAAATTAAACAATAAATAAGAAATACTGTGTGTGTTTATGTGTTTGTGTGTGTGTGTGTGTGTGTGTGTGTGTGTGTGTGTGTATGTGTATGTGTGTGTGTATGTGTGTGTGTATGTGTGTGTGTATGTGTGTGTGTATGTGTGTGTGCATGTGTGTGTGTATGTGTGTGTGTATGTGTGTGTATGTGTGTGTGTATGTGTGTGTGTGTATGTGTGTGTGTGTGTGTGTATGTGTGTGTGTGTGTAGGAGTGTGTGTATACGTGTGTGGGTGTGGAGATCTGTTCGACTTAAAATGTCACAGACTCAAAAAACTTAACCCCTGAAATTACCCGTTTGAGATCTGCTGGACTATAAAGTCGCAGACTCTAAAAAAATCTAAGTCCCCTTAACAAACTGTTTGAGATCTGCTGGACTATAAAGTCGCAGACTCTAAAAATCTAACCCCTAAAACTTTCAATCATAAGCATCTCTTATGACAAAAGCAACAATCATGGTCGGCTCAACACCACCGGCTTTCCGAACATGATGTGCAAAACGCGTCGCGAACCAAAGGTTCGTTGACAACAAAAATGTCGTAGCCAGGCCCAACAAAGTAAGCGTAGGCTCAAAAGGTATAATGACAAAGGTCATTAGGAAAAAAAACAACGTGACAAAGGCACAAAGGGTGGCACTCATGGCCGACTCAACTCCATCAGCATTCCGGACATGAGGCGCACAAAAATAAATGTAACTTCATGATCGGCACAACTCCACCGAACTTCCGAGCATGAAGCACACAAAAAAAATGTTGATCACAAATGTGAACAAACATAGACTAAAGATCAAAATCAAAATTTTGTCTCCTATGGAGGACAATAAGGTCAACAAAAGGATGTCAAATCCAAGGTTTTATGAGTACTCAAAGAAAGTCAAATCCGAGTGTAACACAAATTCGAACAAAATAATAACGTAACGAAAGACAAACTACAAAGACAAACTATTACTGTGTATGTAAATAATGTACAAACTTATACAAAATTAAAAATAAATCTGTACAGAAAAATAATAGGACTTAAAATCCCAACAGAAAATTCTGTCCTATACAAGAATGATAAAATCTTACGATGTGTGTAAAAAGAAGGAATACTAAGTTTATTCTAAATTAATTTAACAAATTTACTAAGATCCAATACTATATGACAAAACTAATAATTTGGAAAGTATTAATATTACTTATATGAGAGCAGAATTTATGATTGAATGATATCCTTTCTTTCATCGTCTAACATTCGGTGATACCTTTCATTCTTCACGCAAATAAAATCCTTACAACACCGATTTTCACTCAAATCACAAGAACCGACTCAAAAGTTTATTCATTTTAACAATAAAATTACAATATCCTTGACATGATAACGTCCGGTAGTGCCTTTAGTTAAATCTTTCAATATATAAACGTTATTAGAAATTTTATCAACTACTTTACATTTAATAAACTTTGGAGCTAGTTTTGCCGAAAAATAATGAGCAGCACTAGATTGAACAAAATTTCTTCTCCAAACAATATCACCCACATCATAAGAAGTGACCCCACGACCTTTGTTGTAATATTTAGCATTACGTTTGTATGCTTTAAACAAAGAATTCGTAACCTTAACAAAAATATCTTCAAGCGAAGCAAGAAAAGTTGCAAATTTAGAACGGTCAACCAGATCGATCTGAGTTAAATTATCAAAAGAATTACTAAAACGGTGTAAAGATGCATCAAATATTAATTCCCTACCAAACATTAGAAAGTTTGGAGTAAATTCTGTAGCTAAATTAACACTACTATTCATAGCTAATTGAACATGAGGGAGAAATTTAGACCAAGTTCTATGATCATCACGAACAAAACATGATATACAAGTTTCAATTGTTTTATTATAACGTTCAACAGGATTGTTTTGTGCAGTATACAAAGTATTATAAAATATCTTATTAATATTAAAACTTTTAAGAAAATCCACAAAATTCTTTGAAGTGAACTGGGTACCGTTATCACATATAACTATCTTTGGACATCCAAACTTTAGGAAAATGTCTTTTTCAAGGAACTTACAAATTGAACCAGTTGTTGCATTAGCCAAGGGGAATAACCAACAATATTTTGTAAAAACGTCTACTACGGACAAAATAAATTTATGACCAGAATAAGTCTTAGGCAAAATACCAATTAAATCCATACTAATCATTATCATGGGTCTATCTACTTTTTTAGGATTAATCATAGTTCCAAGCGGTTTAGAAGTTGAATGTTTGTAAGCTTTACAAGTTTCACAAGAATTTATAAATTTATGTATATCATTAAACATACCTTTCCAAAAATAATGTAGTTTTATTTTATGTAAAGTTTTATGGCTTCCTAAATGACCAGAATTTAAATCGTCATGGTTACTTCTAATAGTGTCCAAAATATCTTCCTTCGGAATAACAATTTTCCAATCTAAATTACTATTTAAGTTATATTTCGACTTACAGAATCTATACAAAGTATCGTTTTCAACTCTAAAATTTTTATATCTGGCTGGATATTTTTG
Source organism: Diatraea saccharalis (assembly GCA_918026875.4). NCBI lineage: Eukaryota > Metazoa > Arthropoda > Insecta > Lepidoptera > Crambidae > Diatraea > Diatraea saccharalis. Next base: position 10,687,777 of record OU893352.1, read on the forward strand.
ACAATCTATAAAAATCTTTCTATACCAAGAATCTACAATATCATCATGAGGAGAAACAATTTGATTTAAGTTTACAGTTATTGCAGCTATATCATAACGTGAAAGAGTATCTGGAACTACATGTTGAGAACCTTTCTTATGAATTATATCAAAGGTAAATTGTGAAATTCTTGCAGCCCATCTAGCCAAACGACCAGAAGGATTATTCAAGTTTAAAAGCCATTTTAAACTCGCATGATCAGTGACTACAGTAAATTTCATACCTTCAACATAAGGTCTAAAATGTTCTATAGAATCCAAAATGGCTAAAAGTTCTCTTTCTGTCACACTATAATTACGTTCACATTTGTTGAGAGATCTAGAATAAAATGCAATTGGATGTTGTTCATTATTATCATCTTCTTGACTCAAAACACTACCAATACCAACAGAACTAGCATCACAATGTAAAAAGAAAGGTTTATTAAAATCTGGACATTGCAGTACAGGAGCAGTTACTAATGATTGTTTAAGATCTTGAAACGATCTTTCAGCATCGTCATTCCATTCAAGACCTGTTTTAAGTTTTTTACTACCACCAGTTAATTTAGTTAATGGGGAAGCTATGTCAGCAAATTTAGAAATGAATCTACGATAATATGAACAAAGACCAAGAAAACTACGAAGTTGTTTTACAGTTTTAGGACGAGGAAAATTTTCTATAGAATCTAATTTAGAAGGGTCTGTGTGTAAACCTTTACCATCAACTACATAACCTAAATATCTCAATCGTTCTTTACAAAATTCACACTTTTTTAAGTTTACCGTTAAACCAGCATCTTTAAGAACTTTATACACCCTCTTAAGGAGGTCTATGTGATTTGAAAAATTATCAGAAACAACGATCAAATCGTCTAAATAACAAAAGGTATTCTTATCAAATTCAGGACCAAACAATCTATCAACAAGTCTTTGGAGTTCAGCAGGTGCATTGGAAAGTCCAAAGGGCATTCTGATGAATTCAAAGAGACCTTTACCAGGAATACAAAATGCAGTTTTCTCGCGGGAAGCAGGATGTAATTTAATTTGTAAAAAGGCTTTAGACAAATCAATTGCACTAATAAATTTAGCACCTCTAAGGTTATCTAGAATATAAGAAGTATAAGGTAGTGGATAAGAATCTTTAACAGTTACAGAATTTAATTTTCTTGAATCTAAACAAAGTCTAATACCCCCGTCCTTTTTAGGAACGGTCAAAACAGGAGAACTCCAGGGAGATTTGGAAGGTTGTATAATTCCCTCTCTTAACATAACCTCAACCTCATCATACACTTCTTTCTGCTTAGCTGGGCTTAAAGGATAATAGCGTTGTTTAATCGGTTCACCAGTAGTAGTTATTTTATGTTCAGTTAAATGAGTTAAGCCCAAACCATTCTTTTCGTAAGAAATATCTTTAAACAATTTAATTACTTTATCGAGTTGTTTTGTCTCAGAAGGAGAAAGATGAGCAGCAGATGTAACAGAACAAACGTTTACATCTCTGTCGTTAACAAAAGTTATGTGTTTAAATAAATCTTTAGCCAAGTCAAATTTTAACCAAAAATCAAAACCTAATATTATATTTGGTTCAAAGGAGGGTATAACCATAAAGGAAACTATTTGTGTAACATCATCACAAGTCACAGGTAAATCTAAAATTCCAATTATATTTTGAGAAGATCCATCCACTGTATGAGCTTTTTTATGTATGGGTTGAAGTTTATATCCTAATTCTAAAAATTGTGTGTGACTATTCGCACCTAAAACGCAACAATTAGCACCACTGTCTAAAATTCCAGTAAATTTACTATTTCCAACATTAAATTTAAGATAAGGTCTATTATCAGTGTTTTTAACAAAAAGAATTGGAGCTACTTTATAATTTTTAAAAAATACCTTCAAGTAATTTATCCAATCATCAAATTCTTTTCTATGTCCACTATTAACATTAACACTTCTATTTTCCATCGAGTCTCGACACACTTCGCTACAAAGCGGAGCTCGATGAGGCCTAATTAGTTTTTTGGAACCGGTTCAGAAATTTCGACTTTTTTGTTACAATTTTGTGATTTATTACAGTCGCAGGTGAGGGTAGTCACTCCGTGTCTGTGACAATTAAAACAAATAATGCCAGGAATGCTTGAACAATTTCTATAGTTATGACCTTGACGTTTACATTTTAAACAAGTTAAATTTTTATCACTTTTAACGTTAACTAAATGAATTTTACTACCCCTAGAACAAGATGAGCGTGACTCCGATTTAATAGAATTACTATCTGAAGCGAGTTCTTCAATTTCTCTTCCCAATCGAACAATTTGGTCAATAGAAGTTATGTTTCGGCCAACAAAATACATGGCATATGAGCGCAACATATTATGCTTAATAATGTTAATTAAATTTTGTTCCGAAAGTGGATCAGAAAGACGAAAAGACATATCCTGCAGTTCTATTATAAAATCAGACAAAGTTTCTGTGGATTTTTGTTTACGTGTGCGTAAAAGAAATTCAAGTTGGTAATCAAAATCAAGTTTATCAAAACGTTTAAGTAAATCGACTTTAAGAGAATACCAAGAACTATAATTCACTCGAACAGTGCGGAACCACTTTTTTGCAACACCAGTAAGAAAATCTGAAAACGATGTGACAATAAAGTATTCATCAATATCTCTGGAAACCATGTACTCATCAACACTAGTTATAAATTCACGAACACAAGACTTACCATCAAACAAAATTTTACTTTTGGAGACATCAGGACGTTTATAATATGTTGACTTTTTCAAATGGTCAACACCCAAATTATGACCTAAATTTGTACTATTGTGTGAAGCATTTGTGGTTGTTGGTTGCAAAGCTGGTTGCGAATCAAGCAATCTTGAATTGTGTAGTGTAATATTATCAGTCAAATTTATCAATTCAGGTGCAAGTGGGTGTGTAAAAGCAGGCGGTGAAGCTAAATCACTTGTATCTGTTGCAACAGTAATTGACTGTTCCTTAGGCTGTGAAGCAGTAGCCAGTGCAAGTTTTTCCGTTTCCATTTTTGTGGAATGCAAAAATAGCAGTGAAATTATTATTCAATTCACTCAAATAAGACACAAAAAGGTCAGCAAGATGCAGCAAGTTTAACAAATTTAATAACCTATGTCAAAATTATTTGTCAAAATTCAACTAAGTTCCAATTGTTTTATGTAAATTATTACTGCAATAATATGACTCAAATAACAAAAAAGTTTCAAGTTAATGCTAAATGTTTTAAGTTAATCTTAAATTAAGTATACACTTATTCAATAACAAAAAATTCAAAGTTAATTTTAAAACTTCAAGTTCTAAGTAAATGCAAATAATGATAATTGTTACAAGTTCAATAAATACAAAATACCACAATGATGATAAAGGTTTTCAAATTATTATTGAATTAAGTTTTAAATTACTTTAAGTGTAATATATTTTTAAGTTGTAACATAAGTTTTAATAATTTAATTTCAAATATTAAGTTTATGACAATTTTAATTAATACCTATTATTCTTCTATGTTTAATTTCAATAAAAATAATTTCTTTAACCACTCAAAATAACCTGCAGAACATTGTCTTTTATAAAAGAAACCTGTTATAAAAGTTTAAGCTTAATGTAACAAACTATTTTATATAGTAGATATAAAATGTTGGAACGAATAGTTCTTATATAGCATAAACAAGAGAATAACCTTTGTGAATTTGCATTTAGAAATGTAAATAACAAAGTATGAACCAAATGATCACATCAAATAGCTATGTTTTTATCAGTTTAAACAAAAGGACAATACAGAGTTTATCTGTTTGTTTATACTTTCACTAGTAAATTCTTTTAGTAGGTGATTGAACAAAAAATATTTTTCACATTATCACTTGTGAAATAAATGGTGTAAACACAGCAAGTATTCACATAAATAAGCAAATGCTTAGCCGCAAGCAACAAATCCAAAGATAAATGGTAGGGAAAATAAAATAGTACACACAAATTAGTAATTATGACATTAAAATAAAGTAGGCATATTATGTTTCATTTAATTTGAACCACACTCAAATAAAATTTTAATAAAATGGCAAACCAAAAAGCTTGTAAAGTGAGCTCGCTACTTCAAAACCAAGTCCCTGTGAGCTGGCGTCAATTGTAATATATTAAAAAAAAATTAAGGTTTATTGCTGTGTGAATGGTTGCTATTTGTAATATTTAACAAAAAATGAAATTTATTATAATTGTGATATTAAAAATAATGCAAGTTTGCAAAGAAATTTGCCAAAAGGTAGGTCACTAACAAATTAAATAATTATAAGAAACTAGTATAAATTTTTTCAGGCGCCAGACCTACCTGGAAAACAAAGCCGGAGAGTTTGGAGTTTTAATCGCAAGGGGGGCTTGTAAATAACAAACAACAACTTTTACTTTTGGTTTGCCATATATTTGAATGAAACTTTTATATATTTTGAAATTAAAGATAAGTTTATAATCTCTAAAGTCTTAAGAGGTGATTGGAATTTTCGAACTATTAATAAAAAGGTTTTACATCACCAAATGAGCTGCTCCTTAATGCATCGTGCTTACATAGCTGCTTCTTAATTATATAGTGTTAAGCTGGCGTGCCCTAGATTGTGATGTATCAAGTGAGTGTGGCGTGGCTCATGCGGTAAAGGTTATGATCAGCACATCAAAATTGAAGTACAAGAAAACTTGTATATAAAAAAAAAAACGCCAACGGCTGAAAAGAAAATCACACCGTTTAAAATTTAGAAAACAAAACAAACGAAAATATATCGGTCGATCCTTTCGAAAACTTACCGTTTTAAAACAAAAAACTAAAGCAACATGGGGCAAGGTGGACCCCTAAGTAGGTTTATGTTTCCACCTGCGAAGATAAAAAATTTGAAAATAGGAAAATACTATAAGAAAAATTATAATTCCATGAAGAATAATGCTTACCATTATTAAATATAAGGTATTTTTACTTAAATACCGTTGATGCAACAAGATTAAAATATAACAAAAGAGTCACATCTTTTCGTTATTTAAAAAGGTCGTGAAGTGACAAATGTCAAAACCGACAGTGAAGTTTATATTTTTTTTTTTACGAAACTAAATTTTCCTCGGGATTAGGCCCATTCAGCCAAGTTGTATGAAAAATTACATGTGACGTAAATTTTACGTTACAATCGTTGCGATATAATTTTTGAAGCTTGTTACGGTTGTTGATGCATCTGAGAATGCCATGTGTTATCCAAGGTTTTATTATGCGTTTTTGTTTAGGTATTTTTATTATATAACTATTTTTGTTTATTGATTCGGAGAGAATTTGAATAAGACTATCTGCAATTAAGTTAGGGTCAGTGCATAACAGTAGCTCGGCCAA
>OU893352.1:10693683-10884011 GCA_918026875.4 Diatraea saccharalis
TTATTTAATAGAAAAAGTTATAAAAAAGAACGGAAATAAATTGTTTGTTAAGTGGTTAGGTCTCCCTAATAGTGAAAACAGTTGGATTGATCGCAGTTCAATTACTGCATAATATAACAGTTAATTAATATTTGTTGTACTCATTGCATATCCAGATATGCAAGGAGGAGGACTAGTCAATAGTATAATTGACAGTTTACCGTTCGAACTACATTTACGGGGATATAACTATTGTGGACCAGGGACAAAGTTAAGACAAAGATTAGCCAGAGGTGATAAAGGAGTCAATAAATTAGACGAAGCCTGCAAATTTCATGATATTGCATACACAAACACCGATTCAAATAGTAGACATAAAGCAGACTTGGAACTACTCAGCATGGCTAAAAGACGATTGCATTCGAAAGTCGCTGGAAGAGGTGAAAAACTAGCTTCATGGTTAGTTAGTAATGTTATGAAAGCTAAAGTAAAAACAGGTTCTGGAGTAAAAAAATTCAAGACCATTGTATCGAAAAAAAAATCAAACCAAAGAGCCACCCAGCTGCGATTAAGTATGCAAAAAGTGTTTTCCCAAAAATTGACATTTTCGTCTACCGCGAATAATACCGATTCCAAAGACAGGAGGAATATTACTTCTGATACCCATTTTTGCGGGATTGTCTACTCTAGGTGCATTAGCTGGAGGTGCGGCAGGTGTTGCGAAAACGGTAAATGAATACAAAACTGCACAACAAAATTTGAAAGAATCCGAACGTCATAATAAAACTATGGAAGCAATTGCATTGGGAAAAGGTCTTTACATCAAACCGTATAAAAAAGGCAGTGGTTTATTTATAAAAAGTTCAAAAAACTTATTTCCCAGCTACCCAATAAAGCTTTATCAAATGTAGAGTTAATGAAATATTCTAGAAATATACCACATTTTCGTGGAGTTTATATGAAAGATAGATTACCAAATAAGTCAAAACCAATAGAACGTGGAATCGTTAATTTAGATAATCATAATAATAATGGAACGCATTGGGTAGCGTTTGCAATAATAAACAGTTATTGTGAATATTTTGATAGTTTTGGTAATTTAAAACCACCAAAAGAATTATTGAAATATTTCGGTCATCGTGATATTTATTACAATTATAATCAATATCAAAAATATAATAGCGTCAATTGTGGACATTTATGTTTAAAATTTTTGCACAACTTTTGGGATCAATTTAGTATATATGACGGGCTTGTTTTTTTTATATACATTTTCACGATGTTTTTCACATTGTCTATAACTGGCAAAAGGCATATTAACCACTAACTACTCACCTACTACCCCTTCGAACCTGAATTTTAATATATAATTTAAAAAAATATTTTGTAGGTTATTATAGTTATTTAGGACGTAAATAATGTTAATTAAGTGAAAAACAAAAATTAATTTTAATATTTTTTTGGAAAATTCCTTGTCCATTGAAATGGACAACAGGTCTTAGACGAAATTGACTTTAGGTACACTGTACCGTACTCACATAAGTGGTTTCAATTTGTTTTTAGGCATTAGAGAGATAAATAATATCAATAAACGATTAAAGTTTTATTCCATACATTCTACAAGGATAGTAAATACAAAATTTTACAGATTTTACAATCCTGCTAATATTTTAACCAACTGTTTGTTAGGGCCAAGTCGATTGCGTGAAATATCATTCGCAGTGTCCATTTTTAAGATCTTATCAAAATCAACTATACGAACTATGCAAACTGATTAGATGATCAGTTTTATCCACTCCGCCCATCCCATTATCATATAGTCGGACAAGTTCAGGACGTGGTTTTTTGTAGTTTTATCCTATCTTCTTGCCTCATCTTGTTCTCCAATACCGACGAAATTTACGACTAGGACATCTTTCGTGCTATTGGTGACTTCTTCAGAAAATCCTCTCTCTTTTTTTGCTCCGTCTCTGTCTGTTATAAGTGATGGTTTCCCAAATCTGTCTAGTCTAAGTGTACCTCTAGCATATATTTTTCTTTCTCTGAGAGATTTCAGAAGCATGTAGTTGGAAAAATAATTGTCAAAAAAGAGGTAATGGCCTGATTTTGTAATTCTTTTAGATAATTCATTAATATAAGTGGCAGATGTTCCATATTTTGAAACATCACTTTTATCCAGGTTCGTAGAAAAACACTTTCATGTCTAGACTGGAATCCCAATACAGTCGAATATGAGGAAACTTTAGATTTCCCATTATAATATGTAAAGCTGTATATAGATACTGTGCAAGGTTTGAAGTTACAGACTGGTTTTGTGCAAGCATACAACCTCTTGTTGAAAACTAAATCCTCTATTAATAAATCTGTTATATATTTAGAGAAATATTCAATTGGTGCTAGTGGAGTTTCTATTTCAGGGGGTAGTAGAGGTGACCCAGTAAATTGAGATGTTTCAAACTGGAGATATTTTCGCCATACTATTACCTCTTTTTGTTTTTTTTTTATGTTTTTGCTAATTGCAGGACTTGCCTCAGTTTCCGCAATAATTTCTTGTTCATCATCAGAATGATTTTCAATAGTTGGTCTTTCATTTGGACGCACAATATCACTACCTATACGAGCTAACTTTTCCGATTCTGTCGTTAGAATTTCGTCATCACTTTCCTCATCCACTTCTGATATTGCACCATTTTCAAGCATATCAAATAAATTTTCGACATCGATGCTTTTGGTGAGGTTAAAAACTAAAATAAAATAAAAAATATATTTCAATAATAGTAATAGAGAATTAACTATTGAGACCTCTTGTCCGCTGAAATGGACACGACAATAAACATATTTTTTAATAAAAGTTGAAACTAATTGAATGTTTATACATACATATATGTCATAATTAAAGATTATCCTACTCTAAAAATAATTTCTATTCTAAAAATATATAATTTATCCTAAATAAAATTTCATCTAAAAGTACACTTACTTGTTTTGCGTAAATCCATGGCTTATGTCAACATAATGACTGAATATTTCGACCTACCTACATATTACAATTTTGTTTTACCTGACGTTTGCATAGCTCAGATAAGCTCTTAGTAGATTGAAATATTTACATTAGGAGTCCAATAACATGGACTCATTATAATAACATCAGAAAAGTATGTCGACTGAAATGGACACCAGGAACGAAGGGGTTAAATCTCGATGGTGATTATGAATGTACATTATTGCATTTATCTACTTTTAATTCTATACCGAATATCACTAAAGCTAATAACAAATTTCACTATGGTACTAATGAAGTGGGCGAGATTCCTGAATGATGAATGATGAACTTCAAGATCTTTACGATTTTTTAAAGTTTGAAGTAAAAGATTGTGATTTAAGTTATATTGCAATAAAAATAACAATACACTTAAGACAACTATATTCTGTACTAAATATATTCATTTTGAAAAACATGGTTCCTTCGGAGAATTATTGGGTTATGGTAAGGAAGTTCTAAAAAGTCATATATTACGTGACTCATTTCTTCCCGTAAACATTTTATCAACGACTGTGGTGAGAGTCGAATGTGATATCATAAGCGGGTCTTATACATATAAACGGAAAACCAAATCACATATTACATGAGTTTGCACCCACAGTACCACCGGGTTACAAAATAATAGAAATACCGAAGAATACTCTATATTTTCCAGTAAACAGAGATAGTATCAATAGTATCACCATAAGAATATTAGACATTTATAATAATCCTGTTGATCTTCGAGGGTGTTCATGAACGAACGAAACGCAACTTACAAAAAAAAAGACGTTGTAACTTTTTGAAACAATTTATACTTTCACTTTTTAAACGGTTTTTCAACGACACACATCTTTTATTTATCGCTCCCAAAATTTACGCAAAATATCCAATAGCTAAAGCCACGAATAATCAAAACCAAGTACCGGTGGTCGCTATCCGGCACATGTGGCCCTTCAGCGCCAAATTACGATAAAAGATATCGGAATCCAGCATCCTGTGGAGCACGAGATTGCGGCTGCTGCTGTTGGAGTTCCTGGGAATACGATCATATTTCTGGACATGTAGGCAGGCATCGAGACTGGACTGGCATCTGGCACCCATCAACATACGCAATCTGGTGGGACCAACCATTCTTTCCTTTTCCTGACACCTCCTTGATCTATTTGTGATACTCGTGTCTAAACTGATTTCAGTGAAATATACGCGTGGAGGTACGTGTTGGATAGTTTCTGATAACATCGCAAAGCTTGTGACGCTGCTATCACTGCTGACGTGTTTAGAACATCTTAACTGTAAGTACTCCTCTTTTCACTGACCACCAAAATGTCAACTGAAAGTGCAAAATCTCGTGATAAATCTCCAATCACACTTAATATAGACAGTGCTAATGCGAAAGCTCGTGAAAAATCACCTATTTCGCCATATGGAGATCCTACAATAGTTCGCGACTATGTCCGAAAACGTGGCGTTATTAAGGGCAGGCTTACTAAATTTTCTACCTATATACTTTCACTAGAAGAGAATGAACTCCTTATTTCCTCTTCGCGAAGCCGTATAGATTTAAAATTACGCATTAAAGGAGCTGCTAGTTTATATGCTGAGTTCAACGAAGTTCAAAGTAAAATCGAAAAGAACGTTTCCGAAAGTGATATCGTTGAACAATTAAACGGCAGCGAATTATTTGAAAATTCCTATTATAGTACAATGGCGCGCGCAGAATACCTTTTGAATAGTTTTGAGGTTAGTGACGGTTCTGGTGATCATGGCTGCTGCAGCGATCAATCACAGTCGATTAAACTGCCCACTATTTCACTGCCTACCTTTGACGGTTCATATGAGCACTGGCTTGAGTTCCGCGACACGTTTTTATCTTTAGTACATAATTCTAAACGTATCAGTAATATTCAAAAATATCATTACCTAAAGTCATCATTAAAAGGCAATGTTGAACTGGTCGTTAACTCTGTCGAATTCTCTTCAAATTATTATCACGTAGCCTGGGAGTTATTATTGAATAGATACGATAATAATAGACTTTTAGTGCACAATCACGTAAAGGCGTTATTTTCAATAAATCCGTTGTCCAAAGAGTCCCCAGCGTACATTAGAAAACTAATAGACACTATTTTGAGAAATTTACGTGCATTAAAAATGCTAGGCGAGCCTACCGAGTCCTGGGACACTCTTATCAATTATATTATAGTGTCAAAATTAGATAAGACGACTGAACGCGAATGGGAGACTTTTAAGTGTTCGTTGTTATTGGGCGAGAACAATTCTAAACGCATTATTAAGGTGGATGAGTTGATTAGGTTCTTGAAAGACAGGGCAGATATGTTGGAAACGTTGCAGCTTTCACACAATAAAACGCTCACTACGCAACTTGTTTATAAAAAACCAACTTCAAGTTCGAATCACACGTCTCACTGCAATGTTTCCACACATAAGCCAGTCGAGCGTCGGTCTCGCGTCAAACTATCTTGTATAAAATGCAACGGTAACCATTCACTTTATGCATGTCAAAAGTTTATCGATAGTGATTTGAAATCAAAATTAAAATTAGTAAACGATCACAACCTTTGTAAGAACTGTTTACGCTCGGGACACGCACTTGAACACTGTCGATTTGGGCCATGTAGGAAATGTAATCACAAACATAACTCATTACTCCATAATGATAACGCTGATAGATTAGTTTCATTCCATTCTCGTTCCGCGACTGGGAGCGCCGTGAAGTGTGCGGACGCAGCGGAGCGGCCTGCGTGCGTCCCCACCTCCACCGCCGCCGCGAACCCGTTCCCAGTTCAAGCATGCGATACAAACATGCAAATCCTGTGTGCTCTGTGGCGCATCACTATTACATGCGCACATCACTACGCCTAATCCAAGCGGGGCGCGGTCAGCGGGGGACGCGCAGCGGCCGGTCCCGAAACCTGCTCCCAGTCGACCAGCCGGCAGCTCAGTGTGCATCGACATCACTTACACGCACTTATGTCTCTCATCGTCTCGCCGCGCTTTATTTTATAACCAACAAATACTCTGTATAGTTCTGAAGTATAGAAATTAATTTGCTTTAGTCGTCTTTTACTGCCGATATCCTCGTTAGTAGTAGGGATCGTAACTTTACACCCTTAGTGGTGACCCCAGATTCAATACGTTTTATTTCTGATTTTTCTGCGCGCCGTTGGTTAGTTCATCGTCGTTAGAATAATGAGCGCGCCTACTAGTGGACCGGTTAATAATGATGACGTCGTGCAAGAATTCAAGGACGCGCGCAGCGAAGATTCGAGTGCAGTGGACCGCGTTAACTTACGTTTACCTGCGTTTTGGCCGGAAGATCCTGAAATTTGGTTCGCCCAAGTAGAAGCTCAATTTGCGTGTACTGGTACAAAAAGCGATAGTACTAAATTTTTTCAAGTGATCCGAGAGCTCGATCAACGCACCGCACGGGAAGTACGTGACGTTATTACAAATCCTCCTTCGACGGGCAAGTACGAGAAATTAAAACAAGAACTTATTAATCGTCTTTCTGTTTCGCGAGATCATCGTATGCGTCAATTACTTACGCATGAAGAATTAGGCGATCGTAAGCCATCGCAGTTTTTACGTCATTTAAGAGCTTTAGCAGGTGATGGAGTTAGCGATGATTTTTTGCGTAGTTTATGGTCAGGTCGTCTTCCAACGCATATTCAAGTAATTATTGCGTCACAAAAAGCTACATGTCTCGACGAGGTTGCTATTTTAGCGGATCAAATTTACGACGTTGTTCCTACCCCCAATTCACAAGTTGCTAGTACTTCTTCAAATAATATAGAAGGGATATTTCAACGGTTGGAGCAGACATTGACGTCGCGTATACAAGCGGAACTTAGTCGACAATTATCTCAACTGAACGTCGAGTCAAGGCGTGGTCGTTCGACTATTCGGAAGCGGTTTAATAGGTCGAGGAGTAGATCTAGAAGCGCCGGACAAGGTCTAATTAAGAATTCTGGTATGTGTTGGTATCATTATAAATTTTCTGAAAAGGCGAGTAAATGTATTCCACCCTGCAATTTTAAGGAAAACTTAAGAGACGGTCAGTAGAGGCGACAGCCGATGTTAAACCCTTGATATTTGAAGCTAGGATAGTTTCATAACTATTAACTATCAATATTCCCATTGTTGTTATTATCATTTAGTAACCTTTTGACATACTAAGTTCACTTATCAATTTGTTAACAAACAGGCATCTGTTTTCCTATGGGAAACAATAATATTATGATTACATATTTTAAAAAGGGCCATCTGTTCTTAAACCCATTTCGAGGTAAACTATCTTAATTACTCTTTTACTAATATTTACAACAGACACCCTTTGTGCTCCCGCGACGTCACCATATGCCCTTGTGCTCCCACGACGTCACCATATGCCTGATTGTACTGAATATAAATAGGACGCTGTAAAATTATTAGTTAGTTCTTACTCAACCACCAACTACGAAAGATGTAGCTAGGTTTATTATAATAAATACATTTTTAAAAAGTCTTCCCGTCGTCTAAATTGTAACAGTGGCGCAGTCGGTAGGATAGCTAGGAAGTGACTTCAGGCTCATCGCGAGAAGAAGCCAGCCCCATCAGCGTACCCGTAAAGTTGCTGCATACAACCAAGGGAGCGGAAAAAATGAAAGCTGTGGTCCTGCTAATGTAAGTCCTCACATATTTCATTCCGTTAACTGATTGGGTATAACCTTCCTTGTCTTCCCATTTTTATATATTTTGTGTTTTGTTCGCGATCCTTATATTCTTATTAAAATTGAATTAAGATCGGGAAAAATGGCAACGGGAAAAGACGATAAAATTGAAATTAAAGTTGAACCCCTAATTGCAACGGGTCAATTATTAAATATAATACCAAAATTTAGTGAAAACACTAAAAATTTAAATTGTTTTATTTCGAACTGTAAAACTGCGCAAAAACTTGCCAGTCCAGTTCAAGCGCAAATATTATTACCACACGCTATAGCCCAGCTAGAGGGAAAAGCGGCGGCTTTTGCTAATAGTCGATCTTTCGACAATTTAACACATTTCTTAGATGAACTAAGTCAACACTTTAAAAAAAAACGCAACATTAGCGAATTATTATTAGCGTCTCAATATACTAGACAAAAGGGATCTATGAGTCGTTACGTTGATTCATTCAACGAAATTAGAGATGAATTGTTATCAAATGAAATTATATTGAATGATAGATATGGAGTTTTGAAAAGCGAATATGACAAAATTCTTTTGAATAATTTCCTTGTAGGTTTAGAACCTAATTATTATAATAAAATTAGATTAGAGAAACCCAGGAGCACCGAAGAAGCATTTAACTTAGCTCTTGAGGAAGAACGTTCATTGAATTACTATAATAATGTTTTAAATAAATTTTCTGAGCTAAAGGTAAATAAAAATGAAACTCAAAGCTCTAAACCGAGGCTTTCTCAGCCTTCCACCAGCGGAATAAATAACAATCGCAACAACTTCAACCGTAATAATCGTTTTTGTAGTTTTTGTAAAATTCCTGGCCATACACAAGAATATTGTAGAAAAAAGAATGCACCTGTTGCATCAACATCACGCGAAAATTTTGATAATAGACGTCGCGTAAATAATTTAAACGATGTGACGGAAGTCGAGGCCGAGCAGACGACTTCCGGCGACGAAGCGGAAGCCCTGTTGAACCTGCTCGAGTACTCATAAATAACGTAATTTTACCAAAGCGTAATAAGTTGCTTTTTATTAGATATAAAATTGATCAAATAGAAATAAAATTATTGATTGACACAGGCGCTGCAATCTCTACAATAAATTCAACTATTTCAAATTCCTTAACAAATATAAAACTTCATAAAGAAAACATTAGTATAAAAGGAATAGGAAACGAAAAATTTACTTGTTCCGAATATATAGAGTTACCTATACCTTCAGGAAAATATAAACACAAATTTTATGTTATAGACCTTCAAACTCCTTATGACGGAATCTTAGGGTTAGATTTTCTAAAACGATTTAAAGCCAAAATCAATACAGAAAATAATGAAGTTCAATTATTAAAGCCTACTGAAAATCAAATAGAAAATAAAGAAAATTATTCGGGAAAACGGATCATATTATCGGGTCGAACTGAACAAATAATACCGATCCATATAAAAAATGTCGCTGAAGGCGAATGCTTACTGGAATCAAGCAAAATAAATGATAAAATTATTTTACCAAACGCACTTATAAATGTTAAAAATCACATCGCATATGAGTCGTGTATAAATACCGTTTGTCGGAACACGGAAATGGATATTCCTGTTCTTAACGCAAATCGTATTAATTTAAATGAAATTCAAATAAATTCAATATTAAATAACTCGTTCGAACGGCGTGAAAAAATATCGAGCCTTCTAAGAACTGAGCATATGAACAATGAAGAAAGAAAAAGTATCTTAAAAATTTGCAAAGAATTTAATGACGTGTTTCACCTGGAAGGAGATCGTTTTACTTTTAGTAACGCAGTGAAACATCGTATTGACACTGGGGACTCTCCGCCAGTTTACACGAAAAATTACAGATATCCACAAATTCATAAAGAGGAAGTGAAAACACAAACGAAAAACCTCTTAGCACAAAGAGTAATAAGACCTAGCCATAGCCCTTATAATTCACCTATTTGGATAGTGCCTAAGAAGGTGGACGCAAGCGGTAAGACTAAATGGCGAATGGTTATAGATTATAGGAAATTGAATGAAGTTACCAAAGCGGATAAATATCCAATACCTAATATTGTGGACATATTAGATAAATTAGGTAAAAGTAAATACTTTTCAACTCTTGATTTAGCAAGTGGTTTCCATCAAATTGAAATGCACCATCAAGATATTGAAAAAACAGCCTTTTCCACAGAAGAAGGACACTTTGAATATACGCGGATGCCATTTGGACTAAAAAATGCACCCGCTACGTTCCAAAGAGTGATGGATAACGTATTAACGGGCCTTACAGAGGACCATTGTCTGGTCTACTTAGACGATTTAATTATCCATGCTTCATCGTTAGAAGAACATGAGCTAAAGTTAAAAAATATACTGAATAGATTACGGGAGTATAACTTAAAGCTTCAACCAGACAAATGCGAGTTTCTTAGAAAAGAAGTCGCTTATTTAGGCCATATAATAACGGATAAGGGTATACTGCCAAACCCAGATAAAATAAAAGCTGTAAAACTATTTCCACAACCTAAAAATACTAAAACAATTAAGGCTTTTCTTGGATTAGTAGGTTATTATCGTCGGTTTATTCCAAATTTTGCGGATATCACGAAACCTCTAACAAAATTATTAAAGAAAAATATTAAATTCATTTGGACGGAGGAATGCACAAAAGCAATGGAAATTTGTAAAGAATTATTAACAACGGCACCTATATTACAATATCCTGATTTTGAAAAGGAATTTATAGTAACTACGGATGCTTCAAACGTCGCGATAGGTGGAATCCTTTCACAAGGAAAAGTAGGAGAAGATAAGCCGGTTGCTTACGCCTCTCGTACGCTTAACGAGACGGAACAGAAATATTCTACTATAGAAAAAGAATTATTGGCTATAAAATGGTCAATTAAACATTATAGACCATATTTGTTTGGAAGAAAATTCACCATCGTCACTGATCATCAACCACTTACATGGCTATTTTCAGTAAAAGATCCTGGATCACGTCTCGTCCGATGGAGATTGGAACTTGAAGAATACGACTATAAAATATCATATAAACCAGGAAAGAAAAATCAAAATGCGGACGCATTATCAAGACCTTTTGTTAACTATTTACAGAACAATATAAATGACGAAATGTCACATTTTAGGAAACAATTATTAGAAGGATCAATAAATCCTATTGATATAATTGAATCAACCAATTCTATATTTGATAATAAACATCAAAATATGATCTTGTTTTTACCTTGTCAAGTAACGGCAAATAATGAAATTTATGAAAAACTAATAACATATTTTCCGACAGAAATAAAAAATTTAAAAGGAAAATTAAAAACAATTAAAGTTGTTCCAGATCCATATACAATAAATAGAATATATTACTTATGTTTCGATAGAAACACAAACTCAGATTCGGAAATGCTAGAGAGTTTCTATAAAACATTAATTGAATTAAAAATAGCATTGATTGATAAAAATGTTACGGATACAACATTGTTTATATATATTCCCGAAACAACATCGCACGATCGCGAATATGATCGAGAAATCGCAAAACAAGTATTATCATATGTTTTCCACGAAAATAATTATAAATTTGTGATTTGTGAATTAACGGATCAAATAATAATACCACCTGAAAGTCAAAGACAAAAGATAATATCTTACTATCATGACTCGAGATTTGCTGCACATAAAGGCATGGATGAAACAATTAGGAGAATCAAATTAAAATATAAATGGAAAAATCTGACTTCAGACGTAAAAGATTATATTAAAACTTGTGATACTTGTCAAGTAAATAAAATCGATAGAAGAAATTGGTCACAACCATTTGTAATATTATCTAGCGTAAATAAACCATTAGAAAGGATAAACGTAGATATAATTGAATTTGGTAAACAAAACGAAAAGATTTATGCACTTACTATTATTGACGAACTTACTAAATACTTAGCTGCGTATATATTAAAACAAAAATCAACTACAGAAGTAATAAAATCATTATTGTGTTATTGCCAACATTTAGGCATACCTCTTCGTTTTCATTCAGATTTAGGAGCTGAATTCGTATCTAAAGCCATGAAGAAAGTTTGTGAAATCATGGAGATTCAAAAATCAGAAGCGCTAACGCAATTTCCCCAGTCAAATGGAGGCATAGAAAGGGTACATGCTACAATAAAAGATTCTATGCGATGTTTAGTAGCAAACTCTAAAATACCTTGGGATTTAGCACTTAGCATAGCTGTAATGACTTATAATAATTCAAAACACTCATCAACAGGTTTTACACCTAGTGAGTTAATGTTTGGTGAAAGTAGAGACCATTTAAGAAGTATAACCACAGATAAAACTACCGATTTTTATTATAAAACATTATCAAGCAAGTTAAGCAAGTTACATAAGCAAGCAAAGGAAAGTAATATAAAAAGCAAAGAGCGAAGCTTAGCCAGAGTAAATAGCAAACGTAAGGGCCATACTTACAAAATAAAAGACCTCGTACTTTACAATGATAAGAAGAAAACAGGCACCAGGATTAAATGGACAGGTCCTTACGAAGTTATAAAAGTTTCATCTAGAACAATAAGTATTTGTATAAGTAGAAATAAGTTATTAACGGTATCTATCGATAACGTGAAACCTTATTTTCGTCGTTCTATTTCAGATGCACAACGGCCGTCTACATCGTCGGCGCCAACATAGAAAAAATAGGGAAAAATCCGGGGTTATTTATGAACCCTATAGGTGAAATTTATAATACGAATAGCGAATGGAAATTAATAACTTTTAGAGATTATAATAGCGTAGTTAAAGCGTATGATAAGTTAAAACCAATAATATTAGAATTATATAATATAGAGATAGCACAATATACTAAAAATCATACTGTTCATTTTAAACCTTTAATAAAGACATTAAGTTTAGACATAGAATCAAAGCTTCATAGTTTACCTAGTTATAATCATGATAATAATAATAATAATAGAGTTAAGCGTGGTCTTATTAACCCTCTTGGGTCAGTATTAAAAACTTTGTTTGGAACAATGGATAACGAAGACCGAAAAAAATATTCTAACTTAATAAAACAAATACAAAATAATCAGATTAAAACGCAGTCTATAATTAAACAACAAATGCACGTAACTATGTCAATTATGGGATCTTTTAATAAAACTCTTCAAGATTTAATGTTAAATGATAAAATAATAAAATATAACATGCTTCTCATTAAAGATTACATTCTGAAGAATGCTGTCAAAATCGCTGATTTAGAATTAAAACAAAAAGTTTTTGAACTTCATGAATACATTCTCGACAATTTGATTGTAATAAATAGCAAATTAGATGAACTTATGAACGCCATAGATTCCTCTTACTCCGGTATATTACCTTCTAATATATTAAGTAATATAAATTTGGTTCATGAATTAAATAAAAGTCCAAATGCTGGAAAATTCATAGAGAGACCTAGCATTAATAATGTTCATAGTATAATAAAAACTAGTAAATATAAAGCCTATTTAGAAAATTTTATGTTTGTGTCTATCATGGAAATTCCTTTAGTCGACGAAGAACCTTTTCTTTCATATCAGATATTATCCCTTCCTGAAAAAGACCCCAATTCCTCTCTTTATCATACCCTTTTGGTGCGGAATAAGTATGTAGGGATTACTACAGACCGAAGATTCTACACGACGCTTGACGACCTCACCAACTGTGAAGCCTTCGGAGACGAGAAACTCATCTGTCGAGCACTCTTGATACATGATCAAAATGCCGAGCCTATTTGTGAAACTAGTATCCTGCAACAAAATAAAGAAAATTACAGGGAATACTGTAACATATTAACTACGAATGGACAATTTAAAACCATTCAATACCTAAAGAAAAACACCTGGCTTATATTATTCTCAGACTCTATTGACATTGTTGAAGATTGTCATAGAAATATTACAACCACGAAGTTCAAAGGAGCAGGGATCCTGACTGTACCAGCGCACTGCACTGCAACATTACAAGCAACAAAGCTTAAAGGCGAAAGCGAACTTGAAACTCACCTGCAGTTACCTGAAATAAAAATAGATATTATAGAAGAAATTTACAATCATCCGTTAATAAAAAAATTACCTGAAATAAAATTGAATCAAGTGAAATATAATCAAGTGAAATTAGATAACCTATACACAGAAATGCAACAAATGAAAAATATAAAACAAGAATTAGATAAGATGAAAGCCACACCTGGAAATTTTCAACAGACAGATACATTATTATTATATTTAGTAGCAATCATAATAATAAGCTACATTATATACAGAAGCTGTTGTCAAGAAAGGATGGCTCGAATCTCTGGACACTGTCATTCCTTAAGATGTCCTGGAAGACGGCGAAACACGGAAGACGTTGAACTGCAAGCTGTAAGCGGAAATGCATCCCGACGTCATCTGGAAGACCCAATCTACGCCTCAGTGGACCAACGAACACCTAGAAATAGACATACTGAAGACGAAGATTAGAAATTAGGCATATTTACATATTATTTTAATTTAGTTTTAAAGTTAATATATAATAATTAGATATTAATAACTTCCCTTGTCGTATATTGTAATAGTTTATTTTAAATTTAAATATTGTTTTATATCAAGTGTTTCTGTCAGTTATTCAGTTTGAAAAATACTCTTGTCTTTTTGAGTATAATTTTCAATCTAGGGCGGGGGGTGTTAAACCCTTGATATTTGAAGCTAGGATAGTTTCATAACTATTAACTATCAATATTCCCATTGTTGTTATTATCATTTAGTAACCTTTTGACATGCTAAGTTCACTTATCAATTTGTTAACAAACAGGCATCTGTTTTCCTATGGGAAACAATAATATTATGATTACTGTTGGCAACTTAATGAAATCAACATTAATCGACCGGAAGTTGACGCCGGTGACGCCATCTTGCGGCGCACAATGACGTTCACGTGCAAGATGGCGACTATATAAACAAGCAACCGACCTAAGCATGGCAGTCTTAGTTCCGCTCGCGCTGTGACAACTAGTGTAAATTATAAAATAAAGTGTTGTGATTATTGATAGCTATGTGTGATGTATGCAAATTAGTGAATAAATAGTTTGATGATTGAAAGTGAGGTTTTAGTTAACATCAGAAGTGGGATATTAGGCGCCAATGGGCTCTCGCAGGAAGCGCTCTAAACGTCGCGAAAGACGCTCGAGTTCGACGTCGAGTAGCTCGAGTAGCGCTCGAACACCGTCGCCCTCACCGAGACAAAGGAAAAAGGTAGCACACAAAACTGACACCGCGACTGTAAGTACAAACAACAGCTTAATATTGTGCAATATCATACCAGAATTTGACCCGTTAATAGACGACGTAAATGCATGGCTTAATATTATCGAATCTTACTCTCAAACGTTTGCCTGGTCGGATGAAGTGATTCGCTATCAAGCTTTGAACAAATTGAAAGGTTCCGCTAAAACATGGTACGACTCCTTATTACATACTGAATATCAGTGGCCATCTTGGAAATGGAAAGATTGGCGAATAAAGCTATCGGCTTGTTTTCAAAGTAGGAGAAATATTTTTGATCTTCTAAAAGAAATACTCGATAAAAAACCCATAGAAAATCAATCTTTATACGATTTTTACTTTGATCAAAAATGTAAAATCGATCGTTTGTCACTAAACTTTACACAACAAGATATTATATCTATTATTTTAGGGAACATAGGAGAGGCAAATTTATTAGCATCAATAGACGCTAATCAGTTTACAACATGTGATAATCTAGCAAGTTTTTTGCATGGTCGAATATACAAATCCAAATTTCCTAAATCTTCAAATGTTCCTTGTGAAAACCAACCACGACAAACCGTCGCACAACCAACTACTTCCTCCACAAATGGAGGTAGTATAACCATAATAGATCAAACTGTTCCATCTGGTTCACTAGCGACCATGCAGAACATACAACGTAAATCGTTAAAATGCTTCATTTGTGGTGGGAATCATAAACGAAATCAATGTGATAAAAATAAATGCGACTTCTGTGGGAAAAGGGGACATTTAGAAGCTGTATGCTTTCACAAAAAACTGACGAAAACCGAAACGCACGAAACTAAATTTATTTCTACCCCCAACCCTCGTAACAAATTCGTTAAAAATATAATACTAAATCACGTGAAGTGTGAAGCTTTTATAGATACTGGAAGTAGTTGTTCGTTAGTGTCAGAGTCATTCGCAAAGAATAATTGCTTTGAAATTAGTCCTTTATCCTCTCCGATTTTATTGCAAGGATTTTCTAAACAATCCTCAAAATTTGTGAGTCATAAGATAACCGTTGATTTAGAAATGGACTCTATAGCTTTAACGCAAATTGACATTTATGTGCTTGATGATTTGATGGATTATGATATTTTGATAGGTAGGAATGTAACTGAGCGATCAGATTTGATGTACATACGTGTAGGAAATACCTTTAGGTTTCATTATGCAATAGGGTACAGCGAATCCTGTAAAAGTATCAATGAACTAGATTTAGACACCGACTCTCATTATAACGAGTTAAAATGTATTTTCAGTATATATAGAGATTGTGTAGCACTCAATACTAAAGAGTTAGGGAAAGTTAATCATCACGAAATGGAAATTAACGTTAACAATATACAACCGATTCAGTGCAGACCTTTTAGGACTTCTAATAACGATAGAAAAATAATACGTGATATAGTAAATGAACTTTTAGAAAATAACATCATACGCGAAAGTAGATCGTCTTATGCGAGCCCCGCACTTCTTGTAACAAAAAAAAAATGGAGAAAAAAGACTTTGTATAGACTATCGGTTATTAAACAAAATAACTATTAAGGATAAGTACCCTATGCCACGTATTGATGACCTTATTAATAGACTTTCTGGTCACAAATGTTTTTCAAGTCTTGATTTCAAAAGTGGTTATAATATTAATGAACGAGAATTCAATACCCAAAACTGCATTCATCACGGAAGATGGCCATTATGAGTTTCTCAGACTCCTCTTTGGTTTAGTTAATGCACCATCTTGTTTTCAATATATGATGAATAAAGTTTTAGGTAATTTAAGGTTTAACAATGTAATAGTTATTTAGATGATATTTATCTTGTAACAAATACGGTGGAAGAAAATTTGAAGTTATTAGAACAGATATTGCAAATTTTTAGGATGAATGGTTTGACTCTGAATCTAAAAAAAGTGTCATTTCTTCAAAAGTGAAATAGAGTTCTTAGGTTATCGAGTAAAGTCTGGGAAAATTATGCCAAATGAAGCGAAATTAGAATCAGTTAGGCAGTTTCCAAGACCCAAAACAGTACACCAACTTCGACAGTTCATTGGTCTAATAAGCTATTTTCGGAAATTTATTAAAAATTGCGCAATGATTTTGGTGCCTTTGACAAAACTGTTAAAGAAGGATACTACCTGGGCTTGGGAAGACAAACAAGAAGAGACATTTCAATCGTTAAAAAATAAATTAACATCAGATAATTTCCTGTCTATTTCTGATCCCAATAGAGATAGTGTTTTATACACTGATGCTAGTCGAGAGGGTATTGCAGGAATACTTATGCAAATTACAAATGAGGGAGAAAAACCAGTCCATTATTATAGTAGGCAAACTACCGAAAATGAAAAATTATACCATTCATTTGAATTAGAACTGTTGGCAATTATTTGTTCGCTCCAAAAATTCCGCCTATATCTGTTAGGTTCAAATTTTAAAATCATAACTGACTGCAGTGCTGTACGATATGCGCTCACTAAAAAAAAAAAAATATTGTCCCACGCATAGCTCGATGGGTATTAGCTACACAAGAATTTTTATTTGAAACTAGCTGACCCGACAGACTTCGTCCTGTCAAAAAGATTTGTAATGTGGCAGTTTTTTTTGCCTACGTATTTAAAAAAATTCTGCGTGCCGAAACTAATACAAAAGAAACGCGAGTTTCGGAACGCGACATTAAACTCCTCCAACTATGTATTCTGTGCTCCAACGCACATTGTTTTGATAGATATGATCTTTGACGTTAGGAACACACCTACATTGCTTAGACAACAGTGAGTGCTTGTAATTTAATATGAACTTTATACCATAGCAATAAAGCTCAAATTGAATTTAAAAAAAGATTTGGCCAAATTGGTCGAGGCGTTGTTGAGTTATGCGCTTACCAACACATTTTGCGATTCATTTTTATATATATATATAGATAGATTCTCCATAGAGCAGGTACACGTATGCTGCATGTTGATGCATTAAGTCGAAATCCTGTAGTTTCGGGGGGAAAAGTCTGAAGTTGAAATCATTATGTCCATTACTGAAGCAGATTGGTTGCTGTTAGTGCAAACACAAGACTCTAAAATTCAACAATTAAAATCAATTTTAGAATCGGGAGAGGCCGACCAAAATAGAGATGTTTTTGACAAATACGAATTGCTTGGGTCAAAAGTTTACAGAAGAACAGCAAAGGGTCGTCGATGGTCGGTACCAAAAAAATGAATTTGGCAAATAATTAAATACAACCATGATGACATTGGACATTTTTCTGTAGACAAAACTGTAGAAAGAATATCAAAGTTTTACTGGTTTCCCCACATGCGTCGTATTATAAAAAAGTACATAAAAAATTGTTTAAATTGTATATACTTCAAAAACAAAGGGGGTGCCAAGGAAGGCGAATTATTTCCAATGCCAAAATATGCTCAACCTTTTCATACACTTCATTTAGACCACTTGGGTCCATTCAAAGTCAAAAAACTTGTGGGAAATGACAGATATGAGGTAACGGATCTTAAAGGAAGTGAAAGATCCTTTAAAAAGTATACTGGCGTGATAGCGGCTGAAAATATGAAGCCGTGGATTAAAATAGACAACTGGAATGAATCTGAATAATTACGTGATTATATTATGTATATAATAGATATTCGTGTTGGCAAGGTAAACACCTTAATATACTGTTTTTGGTATCTTACCTAATTCATAGTTTATTAAAAATAGAACACATAAAAAAAAAAAATTATGTATACAAGTAAAATATTACATCAGGCATAACAATTTGGTTTATAAAGTAATACGAGTATACACGTAAGGTTTGCGAGTCAAGATAAAATGCTTTAACTTATATTTATGTCACACATTAATAATTGTTGTAAACATATTGAAAGGTACATAGGCATAATTGTGAGTGAACTTGGTACGCTCAAGTGGGTATATCCCTTTGAGTGCAAGTGGCTCTATTGTGCAGGGTGGAAGACTAACTTGGTCTCTTAAGTGCGGCAGAGTCCCTTTAAGTGCAAGTAGTTTTCTAACAGACAAACAAATGTGGAAACAGTTACTTATGTGTGATATTAGTAACAATATGACCGCATTACCTTACACCTTTATTAAGTATATGTTAAACTACTAATAATAACATATAACTTTTAAATATTTCCTGTAACTGACTTGTTATTTTAATAAATAGAAATTAAAAATACCTAAAACCGTCGGTATTCCAAGGTAAATAAATAAGTTACCTAAATATAGTTCATGCGTGTAAACATACTGACTCGTATATAAGTGAGGTAGGACGTGTTGAACCAACTCGGTATGCTTAAGTGAGGTTATTGCCCTTTGAGTGCGAGTGGTTGCAAAAACTAAGACTAACTTGGTCCCTTAAGTGTGGTAAATTCCCTTTAAGTGCAAGTGGTCTTCAGTTTAGTCGTCACGGAAACAAAGACGAACTTGGTCTCTTAAGTGTGGTAAATTCCCTTTAAGTGCGAGTGGTCTTCAGTTTCAAAATATTCTGTTTGCGATCAGTATGTGAACATGTTAAGAAGACTGAACATTATACGTGTGACATTTACATTATTTCATATTTAATTTCATATTATCAGTTTCAGTATATTCCATAAAATTGTGGCGTCTGGGGCAAACGCCTTGCAGAATGGCCGTGTTGGCAACTTAATGAAATCAACATTAATCGACCGGAAGTTGACGCCGGTGACGCCATCTTGCGGCGCACAATGACGTTCACGTGCAAGATGGCGACTATATAAGCAAGCAACCGACCTAAGCATGGCAGTCTTAGTTCCGCTCGCGCTGTGACAACTAGTGTAAATTATAAAATAAAGTGTTGTGATTATTGATAGCTATGTGTGATGTATGCAAATTAGTGAATAAATAGTTTCATGATTGAAAGTGAGGTTTTAGTTAACATTACATATTTTAAAAAGGGCCATCTGTTCTTAAACCCATTTCGAGGTAAACTATCTTAATTACTCTTTTACTAATATTTACAACAGACACCCTTTGTGCTCCCGCGACGTCACCATATGCCCTTGTGCTCCCACGACGTCACCATATGCCTGATTGTACTGAATATAAATAGGACGCTGTAAAATTATTAGTTAGTTCTTACTCAACCACCAACTACGAAAGATGTAGCTAGGTTTATTATAATTAATACATTTTTAAAAAGTCTTCCCGTCGTCTAAATTGTAACACCGACTGTCATACGTCTACCCGTCGCCCTTTTGTAACTGACATAAAAAGTAAAGTCCAATTTTTAATCGACACAGGCTCCGATCTTTGTGTTTTGCCTCGTACATTCTTACGTGCATATGTTAAACCTACTGATTACAGCCTTACAGCAGCAAACGGTTCCAGCATTCGTACTTACGGATTAATGAAAATGCGCCTCAACCTAGGACTTCGGCGCGACTTTTCGTGGAATTTTGGTAGCCGATGTGGACAAGCCCATCATAGGGGTGGACTTCATCGCACATTATGGACTGCTGGTTGATTGTAAGAATGGTCGTTTACTGGATAATTTAACTACCCTCTCAACGGCAGTTACAAATAAGCCCTGTAAGTTATATGGTATTAAGGCAATTTCTGGTAAAATGAGTACCACATTTTATTAGCTCGTTTCCCTTCTCTTACTAAACCATCAGGCGTATTTCGCGAAATCAAACATCAGACTGTACATTACATTCGCACTACGCCTGGTCCACCAGTATATTGCAGACCTCGACGCTTAGCGCCTGATCGTTTAAAAATAGCCAAGGCACAGTTTGAGGAGATGTTACGAGATGGAATAGCGCGCCGTTCAGATTCACCCTGGGCCTCGGCTCTTCATTTAGTTCCGAAGAAGGGCGATAGCTGGAGACCATGTGGAGATTACCGAGCTCTCAATACCAGAACTATACCTGACAGGTACCCCATACCACACATTGAAGATTATTCACATAGGTTGGCAGGCTGCACGGTATTTTCTAAAATAGATCTTGTAAAAGCATACCATCATATTCCAGTTTATAAAGACGATATACCCAAAACGGCAATAACTACACCTTTTGGAATGTTTGAGTTCCCATTTATGTCGTTTGGCCTGAGGAATGCAGCTCAAACATTCCAACGATTTCTTGATGAAGTTCTCCGCGGGCTGGACTGTTGTTATTCCTATATAGATGACATTCTTATATTTTCCAGGAATAATTCCGAACACCTGGAACAACTGGAGATGATTTTCAAACGTCTGGAGGACTATGGTGTACTTATTAATGAATCCAAGTGCTGTTTTGGCCAGGATAAGGTAACATTTCTTGGTTATTCTATCTCTGAATTTGGAACGAAACCCATGGAGGAGAAAGTCACTGCTGTTCAAGAATTTCCACCCCCAAAGACAGTGGGAGGATTGTTGCGTTTTCTGGGTATGCTTAATTTTTATAGGCGTTTTATTCCACACGCGGCAGAATATCAGGCACCATTACACAACATGTTGGTGGGTCCAAAGAACAAGAGTTCGCAACCGTTGACCTGGACTCCAGAACAACTGACCGCATTTGAAAGATGTAAGACAAGCCTTTCAAAATCAACTCTTTTAGCACACCCATACCCTAATGCACCGCTTGCTTTAATAACAGATGCTTCAAACGTGGCTTTGGGCGCTGTAGTGCAACAGCTAGTTGAAGGTAGTTGGCAACCGTTAGCTTTCTATTCAAAAAAGTTTAATCATGCGCAGCGGCAATATAGTGCTTATGACCGCGAATTGCTAGCAATTTATGAAAGTGTAAAACATTTTTGATTTTTAGTCGAAGGTAGACATTTTACAATATTCACGGACCATAAACCAATTACTTATGCTTTTCTACAGAAAGACAGGAAGTGTTCTCCTAGACAATTCAATTATTTGGATTTTATTTCCCAATTCACAACCGATATTAAGCACATCTCGGGAAAGGATAACATTACTGCTGACACCCTCTCTCGTATAGAAGGCATTTCAGCCCCTCCTGATTTCCAAGCGATAGCAAAAAAGCAGTTTTATGACCCAGAACTTCAAGAACTATTGAAAAGTAATTCTTCTTCTTTAATATTTCAAAAAGTTCCTGTACCAGGCACAGATATTACTCTCTACTGTGACGTCTCCCAGTCGAGGCCTCGTCCTTATATTCCAAAGGAGTTGCGTCGTCTGCTTTTTGATAGCACTCACAATATGAGTCATCCTGGAGTTCGACCCACTATCAAACTCATGACCGACCGATATGTCTGGTCGTCTATAAAAAAAGATTGTCGAGATTGGGTCAGAAACTGTATACCATGCCAACGATCAAAGGTACAGAGACATACCTCATCTCCTACAGTTGATTTTAAATTGACT
Source organism: Diatraea saccharalis (assembly GCA_918026875.4). NCBI lineage: Eukaryota > Metazoa > Arthropoda > Insecta > Lepidoptera > Crambidae > Diatraea > Diatraea saccharalis. The sequence continues at coordinate 10,716,093 of OU893352.1, forward strand.
GCTCATCGATTTAGCCATGTGCATATTGACCTAATAGGTCCGCTCCCGCCATGTGATGACTTTAGATACTGTCTAACAGCGGTGGATAGAGTTACTCGTTGGCCAGAAGTCGTACCTCTTGTAAATATTACAGCAGAATCTGTGGCAAAAACTTTTTATGATGTCTGGATCGCACGTTTTGGGTGCCCCGAAACTATAACAACTGACCAAGGTCGTCAATTTAATTCTCATTTATTTAAATCATTGACAGATCTTTGTGGCATCCACCTACGTCATATTACTGCGTACCACCCGGAGGCGAATGGAATGGTGGAGCGTTTTCATCGGACGTTGAAAGCTGCGATCATGGCCCATGGCACTTTACGCTGGACAGATGTACTATCAACTGTACTCTTAGGTCTGCGCACTGCCTGGAAGCCCGACATGCACTGCTCCGTTGCTGAGATGGTATATGGTGAGCCCTTGCGGATTCCTGGTGAGTTCTTACATTCTAATATCTCCCAGATACCTCAGCCAACAGACTTTGTTTCTCAGCTACGAAATCACATGTACCATTTAAAGCCAATACCAGCATCTCGACATTGCCAAAAAACTATATTCGTACACCAAGACTTACAGACAGCAAATCATGTATTTATAAGAAAAGATGCTTTACGTGGTTCTCTGGAAGCACCTTATACTGGTCCATACAAAGTATTGAAACGTACAGATAAAACAATAACCGTTGAATTAAACAGAGGACCGGTTACTGTTTCAATAGACAGAACCAAACCAGCATTCGTTTTGAAGGAACCTGTTTATACACCTCCTTCCGACACAGTAAGACATGCTTCAACATCATCAGGTTCCGAGCCCATTAAAAAAACTCGCTCGGGACGTAATGTGAAATTCCCTAATTATTATTCTGCAGGTCTTTGAAACTCCTAGGAGGGTGGTGTGGCGCATCACTATTACATGCGCACATCACTACGCCTAATCCAAGCGGGGCGCGGTCAGCGGGGGACGCGCAGCGGCCGGTCCCGAAACCTGCTCCCAGTCGACCAGCCGGCAGCTCAGTGTGCATCGACATCACTTACACGCCCACCTATGTCTCTCATCGTCTCGCCGCGCTTTATTTTATAACCAACAAATACTCTGTATAGTTCTGAAGTATAGAAATTAATTTGCTATAGTCGTCTTTTACTGCCGATATCCTCGTTAGTAGTAGGGATCGTAACTTTACACCCTTATGCTCAATCAACAAATGCACACACGGTTCTATTATCAACAGCTATAGTTGAAATAGCCGATATTAATGGTGTTTATCACCAGGCGCGCGCGCTGCTTGACAATGGAAGTCAACGTTGCTTTATTACAAAATCATTTTGTAAATTAATTAAAATACCGATTATACAGTCCACTTATGAAATTCGAGGTATAGGTGACTCAGTATTACAGTGTTCGGAAACTTGTAATATTGAAGTCAAGTCCCGCGTTCATCATAACTATACTACGCATATTGCTTGTATTGTTTTGTCTCAAATAACATCTACGTTGCCAGCCTTATGTCAAACAAGCGCGCAGTTCTATATTCCAGATAATGTAAAGCTAGCAGACCCGCAATTTTTATATTCTAAAAACGTAGATTTATTAATAGGCGCGGATAAGTTCTGGGATCTATTAAATGAAGGAAGAATGCGTCTTCCTAATGGCCCTTATTTACAAAATACGTGGTTAGGGTGGATCCTTTCCGGCCCTGTTATTAATAATTCTAATAATATGCAAAGGTTACAGCGTATCCAATGTAATATCAGTAGTTCCTTAGACTCACAGCTACGATTGTTCTGGGAACTCGAAGAGATTCCTAACATCAGGGATACGCGGACTGAGGAAGAGCGTGCATGTGAAGAACACTTCCTTCGCACTACTACGCGCAATAGCGAAGGCAAGTACATCGTTCGCATTCCATTAAAACAGTCACCTGATGCACTAGGTGAATCATATACACAAGCAGAGCGCCGGTTTTACGCATTAGAAAAACGTCTGCAGCGCTCGCCTGATTATAAACTATTATACAGTAATTTTATACAGGAATATTTAGACCTAGGTCATATGAGTCCTGTCACTACTTATAACAAGACATGCTATTTCATGCCGCATCATGGCGTGTTTAGGGAACATAGTTCCACAACTAAATTACGCGTAGTTTTCGACGCCAGCGCGCCTACAACCTCCGGAAAGTCTCTAAATGACCTACAATTAGTAGGCCCACCTATACAAGGCGACTTAATTTCTATTCTTCTCAGATTTAGACAGCATAAATACGTCGCGTGCGCTGATGTCGAGAAGATGTTTAGAAACTGTCTAGTAGATGAAAACCAACGTCAACTTCAACTGATTTTGTGGCGCGATCATCCCTCGAAACCTTTAAGTACATTTCAATTGAACACCGTTACCTACGGAACGGCTTCAGCGCCTTTCCTTAGTGTGCGGTGCTTAAAACAATTAGGCATTGAATCGTCAGATCCCGAGGTTCAAAGAGTGATTAAGGAAGACTTTTACGTCGATGACATGTTAACGTCCCTCGATGATAAGACCGACTTATTAAAATTATGTCAAAATGTACGAAACACGCTTCAATTAGGTGGTTTTCCACTTCGAAAGTGGGTATTCAATTTTCCATGCGATTTCGCCGACTCCTCGACTAACAATTCAAAAGAAATTAAATCGAACGAAAATGTTAATGCTAAAACGTTGGGCTTGGGTTGGAATAACGTATGCGATCAATTTAATTTTAATACACAACTTAAAATTGACGATAAACCCGTTACTAAAAGAATTATTTTATCATGTATTTCGCAAATCTTTGATCCTCTTGGTTTTTTGAGTCCTACGATAATTACCGCAAAGGTGTTATTACAACAACTGTGGCTTCTTAAACTTGGTTGGGATGACACAGTCCCGGCAAGCGTCGCGCGGACGTGGAACCGGTTTGTTATTTCGCTGCGCGTTCCCCGCCACGCTGTAGGTGTACAACCATTATCAGTCGAACTGCATGTTTTTAGCGATGCGTCGCAAACAGCTTACGGGGCGTGTATTTACATTCGCACAATAAATAAAGATCAAACTATAACTGTTCGGTTACTTATTTCTAAAACTAAGGTTGCACCTTTAAAACCTACTAGTATACCGAGGCTCGAACTATGTGGCGCTTTACTCGGTGCAAAACTTTTAAATAAAGTACGTAGTTCACTACATTATAACTTTAATGGCAGTGTTTTTTGGACAGACTCGACTATAGTCTTGGGATGGTTACGCATGGCACCTAATAAATTAAAAACCTTTGTTCAAAATAGAATTTCGGAAATTCACGAATTGACAAACGATGTTGTTTGGCGTCATGTCAGAAGCAAGGAGAACCCAGCAGATCTTGCCTCACGCGGTTGTAATTTAGAAGAACTTTCTTCTTCTGCCTTATGGTGGGATGGTCCCGATTTTTTACGGAGTCCAAGTTACTCTTTAGAAAGTCATATTATTGAGGGCGGCGAGGAGGATCTCCCTGAAATTCGGCCTTCTATTTCTTCTTTCGTGACTTATGACGTATCCGACAGAAAACTTTTCGCTTTTAATCGTTTTTCACAATATAAACGAATGCTGCGTGCGATAGCGTTTGTTCTACGTTTTATTTATAATGTTCGCAATAAATTAAACAGACGGACGGGCGTAGTTAGTGTTGACGAACTGAATGCGTCCGAGAGTATTTTGACTAGGTGGTCTCAGATAGAAAGTTTCCCTGATGAATATTCGTTATTACAACACGGTTCATTAATTAAATATAAAAGTAATCTAAGTAAACTTAGTTTATTTATGGATAAGAATAAAATAATACGCGTAGGTGGCCGATTAAGTAATTCGGATGAATTTAATTACAACAAAAAACATCCTATTTTACTAGACAGCAAACATTATTTCTCACTGTTGTTGTTTCGTAGTGAGCACCTACGACTTCTTCATGCTGGACCTCAGGCATTACTTTATAATTTACGTGAGACCTGGTGGCCTCTGAATGGTCGAAATTTGGCTAAGCAGGTAGTATGGAACTGCGTAACCTGTAAACGTCTTAGAGGTAAAACATTAACACCTCGCATGGGTAATTTACCCGTGGAAAGAATAGCGCCTGCCTTTCCATTCTTTCGATGCGGTGTTGACTACTGTGGGCCGGTGCTCATACTCAATCGTAAGGGTAGGGGGGCTCGAACTTCAAAGGCATACATCTGTTTGTTTGTGTGCTTTACGACGCGGGCCGTGCACTTAGAATTAGTCACTGAACTCACAACTGAAGCATATTTACTAGCGCTCAATAGGTTTATTTCGCGACGTGGTAAACCGGTAGAAATATTTTCTGACAATGGTCGCAACTTTGTAGGTTTAATGAATAATTTTTCTGAATTTTTGCAAAGATGTGATTCAGACATAAAAGAATATGCGGCTAATCAGAACATAAAATTTTCATTTATTCCGCCATATTCTCCGCACTTTGGTGGTCTGTGGGAAGCAGGAGTAAAATCTTGTAAATTCCATTTACGCAGAGTTGTAGGTAACGCGCACCTCACTTTCGAGGAGTTTAGCATGGTGTTATCACAGATAGAATCCGTCTTAAACTCTAGACCGCTTTCTCCACTTTACCCAGATCCTAAAGACCTTTCTCCATTAACTCCTGCTCATTTTTTGGTTGGTCGACCGCTGACTGCACCTGTCAGTGACGATCTGATGGACGTTCCTATTCATCGTTTGAAGCGGCATCAGATGGTGGAACAAATTCGACAACATTTTTGGTCCCGTTGGTCCAAGGAATATGTGTCAGAGTTGACAGAGCGGACTAAGTGGACCGATGTGAAGGATGACTTGAAAGTCGACACCCTTGTCTTGCTTAAGGATAGCAACCTGCCACCATTAAAATGGAGCTTGGGTCGAGTACTGCGGACTATCCCAGGCAAGGATGGCATCTCAAGAGTGGCGGATATACGGACTGCTGCGGGTGTTGTTCGACGAGCCTACGCAAAGATCTGTACTCTTGTATGCGAGGAAGAGGAGTCCCCAAGTCGCTAAGGACATTGAAAGCAACTGCTTCCAAGGCCGGGGGCATGTTCATGAACGAACGAAACGCAACTTACAAAAAAAAAGACGTTGTAACTTTTTGAAACAATTTATACTTTCACTTTTTAAACGGTTTTTCAACGACACACATCTTTTATTTATCGCTCCCAAAATTTACGCAAAATATCCAATAGCTAGAGCCACGAATAATCAAAACCAAGTACCGGTGGTCGCTATCCGGCACAGAGGGGAAGAAGTGAATTTATACTTACGTATAAAGAAACATGATTGAGTACAATAAAAACTTTTCATCTCATAGTCAAAAGTTTAGTGGTAATCGATCCGATCGCAAGAACACACATTCTTGTGCTAATATTAAACTAACTCCACAAAATAATGCATTTTCGAGATTAATCGGATTGTTAAAATGAATATTCTAAATATAACAAATCCGCCTTCTTATGACAACTCTATAGAGTGCATAGAAACTCATTCTTATAAACCATATATAATAAGTTTCAATAGAAATTATGAAATTAGAATACTGATAAATCAACAAGACTTATATGTACTTCCATGTGCAAGCACATATTGAAGGAGTGGTAAATGTGATAAAATTTGAAGACAAGGGTACAAAAGAAAAAGTGCCATCTTTCCATTTGACTAATAACGCGTTAATGTAGTTGTTTCAAGACATACTTTATGAATTAAATGGTGTTGAAATAGACAAAGTGAAAAATGCTAGTATAACAACGAATATGAAATCTTTACTCTCCATGAATGAAACTGAATCGAAGATATCTGAAGTATGGTGTTGGAATATACAGGGTTTAAAAAATACTATCGGTGGTCACTGCTCTGCATCAATTCCATTAAGTAACATACTAGGATTTGCTGAAGATTATAAAAAATTTATAGCATATTGTAAACATGAGCTTGTTCTATTACGAAGCAATACAAACCTCAATGCCTTAAAACTTGACCACGATGAAGTAATAGAAAGCATTGATATACATAAAATAATTTGGCGTGTTCCTCATGTCAAATTATCTGACAGCGAAAAAATCAATTTACTTAAAATTTTGGAAAAAGATAAACCAATTCAATTAACGTTTCGGAACTGGGATTTTTACAAATACCCAATGCTACCAAAGACTACTAAGCATACATGGTCAATTAAAACATCTACTCAGATTGAAAAACCTAGGTATGTTATTCTTGGCTTGCAAACTAACAGAAAAAATAATGGATCAAAAGATATGTCCCAATTTGATCATTGTAAACTACGTGATGTAAAGGTTTATTTAAATTCTTTTTATTATCCATATGAAAGCTATAATTTCGACTTCGCCAAGCATAACTATGCTTTAATATATGAACAATTCGTAAACTTTCAACAGACTTATTATTTACGTAAATCAAGTTGTTTATTAAATGCTCAACAATTTAGAGAATATGCACCATTATTTGTAATCGATTGTTCAAGACAGAACGATAATATAAAAACAGGACCCGTTATTAATATTCGCTTAGAGTTAGAGAGTCATAAGGAGATACCGGACCAGACGTCAGCATATTGTTTAATTTTAAATGATTGCATAGTGGAATATAAACCTCTTAGTAATATAGTTCGTAAAATATCATGAATTCTATTATTATAGTAGATGTGCAAGGTTTTAAAGAATTAGTCATAGGTACATCGGAGCATACTCAAATATTTTTGATAAAGCCACCTTATCTTGAAGAAAGAAAACATGTATGGTGGATAAAAAGAAATAGAGGGTACCGATGGAGTGAGGGTCATATTGACTATAGAGAATTCAGAAGACTAATAAAACCTTATTTAAATAAGTATAAAATCATAGTAAAAGGAGAAGAAAAAGTTAAGTGGGTACGAGAAATATGTGGTCATGAAAATGTTGTAGATATAAGCAGTAGCGGCGTTAGGGTAGGGCGCGGTTGGGCGACCGCCCAGGGGCGCCGGACGAAAAGGGGCGCCGCAGGCCGAGGCGCCCCTTTTTCGTCCGCCGCTTCTTTCTGATTCTGTATAATGAGGAAGTATTTAAAAAAAAACGATAGCACTACAAAAATACCTCCACCTAGATGGCGACTCTAGCAAAAGTTGATTTTTGCAAGAAACGAATGGAACAAAGACAGTCATTTCTGTTCATTTTAACTAACATATTAAAAAACTGAAATTTGAAAAGTTTGAAACTTAGATCTCAATACAAATACGAAAAAGTACTAATAGAATATGAGTTGTTAATTGAGTTTTGAAAACTAATTTACTTTTAAACATGAAAGAAATCCGGAAGGGTTGTCATGGAGAAATCAAGAACATACCGTAGCGACATCTAGTTTGATTTCGGGAACTAATGTTTTTTTCTAATACTTCCTCATTTCCTACAGGCGCCCTCTTATAGTTCTCTTCCTCATTGAACAAGGCCTACTGGGTCGGCGAAAAAGGAACAAGAACCTAGTTAAGTTTACGACGGCAGTTAATTTATAAAAAAAAATGTTCATCCTCGCCTTGGTGCAGTTGGCTTCTTGATGTTTTATGAGTGATATTATACAGTCTTCTGTTTTTTCTATGTCTTGGGTATTCAACAGAGGGCAAAGTTGTGTATTTTGCGTGATCTTCTTGCAGCTCTCCTGTAGGTAGGCGTACTCATTGTTTCCCAGTGCGAGGTATTTGGATTTGGGAATAATGGTAAGGTTTTGTTTGTCAGGGATAGAATATATGTGGATAAGATCATAAAGGTTATTGTCTATGGATGGTATCTCTAATATGAATGTTAGCGTGTGTTCTGCGCTGTAAGCTTTTACTACGATGGATTTTTCTATCTTGTAAGTATTTCTTATACTAATATTATCTACAGGCCTAAGAGAATGTAACTTTTGCATATTATGCAGTTCTAATAATAAACTATGAGGAGGAATTATACTAGGGTGCATTACACCTAGCTGAGAAAATGTCATTGCATCTTCTAACATAGCTAATTTATCTAAAACTACCTGTAAACTAAGATTAATTTGAATATAAAGATCTAAGAAGTGCATTTGGCTAAGTACTAAATTATTACTAATAGTGGTATTTGATAGCATTTCGACTAATTTATTTTGATTATTGTTTAGACTTTTAATTTGTTTACTAAATTATTTTATTGTGTTTTCTGCCAAAAATATAGATTTCTTTTGTGAATTTCTGACATTATTAACTGAAGTTCTTAAATTTGTTATTTCATTTTCTATCTTTATAGCATCTTCGTTATCTAAATTTCCTGTTATTGCTTTCACGATAGAACCTAAGCCGTTTATAATACCACGTTTAATTCTAATGTGCGGTGCTACAAATATGATTTTCTTATTTATTAAATTTAAGCTATGCTCTATTTGGTCTTTATAGGACTTATGCGAACTATCGTCATTTTCGATAGATTTTACACTAGCGTAAAGTGCTAGAAGTTTAGTGTTTATTTCTCGAATGTATGTTACGTTATAGACACAAGCTAGACTAAAAGTATCAACCTGTCTAAGTACTTGCCCTTGTTTTAGCAACAGAATTCCGTTAACATTGTCAACAGGGGTAAGTGTTAGGTTTGCAACTGCGAAGAGCACGAAGGTTCCTGCGATGAGAGTCCTGGAACAAGATGTGGCCTTCGTAAGAGTTTGTAGTGTACTCTTATGGAGTTCGCGTTTGGGTGGTTACCTATGATTTCAGCAACATTGTTTGGGTGGAGGTGTATGATTTTGTAGGGTCCTTTGAAGACGGGTTTAGTTTTGTCGTTTCTCGCAGTTTTCGCCACCAGTTTATAGACTGTCTAACCTACCTTAAACATGATCTCCTCGGCTGCTTGATTCCGTTTTGTTATTACCTGTTCTTTGTTTTTAGACATGTGGGCTGCTACGCACTCTTGAACAGCCTCTGCATTCGAACGATGTTTGATTACGTAATCCTGATAAAATTCTTTGGGATAATATAATTCTAATGGGTTGCGAGATGCTGTATGACCAAATAAAAGTTCGCGAGGAGTATACCCTGTGGTCGAATGTATAGAGTTATTATAAGCTATAATAGCATATTTCATTAACAGTTGTATTGGGTCGTCCTTATTGGTCATTCTTTGTATTCGTACAATTTCTCCTATGGTTGAGTGGAAACGTTCTATGGGAGAGTTAGAGTTAGGATTATAAGGCGTCGTGAAGTGGATGTTAATGTCGTGTAACGCACATATTTCTTTAATTACGTCATTGTCAAATTTATTGTCAGAGTCTGTTGTTATTTTATGGGGTAATCCTAGAATAGAGAAAACTTGTAGTAGTGCTTCGGCTATATGAACGCTACTTGATGCACTTAGAGGTATAGCCTGAGCTAGTTTTGAAAAATTGTCTATTACGGTAAGGAAGGTTGCTCCTCCTGTGGAGTAAAGGTCCATAAATAGATGTTGCATAGGTTTTGTTGGGGTCTCAGTTAAAGCTAACGGTGGTTTTAGGGGATTTCTTTCGTATTTTGTTTTTAGGCAGATATCGCATTGGTTTATGAATCTTTGAATAGTTAGTAACATATTTGGCCAGTGATAATTCCTATGTAGGTGTTTATATGTTTCTTGTATACCTCGATGCACTGTTTTGCCTTCGTGGTATTTCTTAATTAATTCTTGTTGTTCGGATTTGTTTTCAACTAGAGTAATACGCGAAGTACATCTTATTAATTTAGGTCCTCTATCATTAAAAATGGAATTGTAAACCCTTGAAAAGGTTAAGTATAAATTTTCTTCATAAAAATAGCAATGAAATATGCGATCTGCTATAGTATGTTCTTTTAAAAACCTAATAATTTCAGCCTCAGTGTTATTAATCGGGATAAAAACGTCTTTATTTATTTATATTTATTTATTCTTTATTGCCTAACTAAGGACAAATGGCGGACTTAATGCCATAGAGGCATTCTCTCCCAGTCAACCAGTTAGATTGTACAGAACAGTAGTAGGCGGTAAAGATTAAAAACGGTACATAAAATCGTAACTATAAGCATTGGCATATATACATACAATACATATACGCATATATACATAATATTAATATACATACATTATATATACATATACATTATAAGATATAACGAGTACTGAAATGGTGGTGTCTGATTATGAAATGGAAGTAGACAGGAAATAGTGGTTACGAGCTGCAGAGTTAAATGCGAGTTTGTTTGGGGCATTACGAACTTCAAATGGCAACGCATTCCATAGTCGGATGGCAGTCAGAGTGAAAGAGCTGGATACGTAGCTGGAATGGTGAGTAGGTGTTTGAAGGATCAGACTACCACTGGAGCGAAGGTTTTTCTGGTGGGAGGCCCCGAGGAAGTGAAACCTAGATTTCAAATACTCAGGAGTATGTGGATCAAAAAGAATGTTGAAGAGGGTACATACGATCCTTAGGTTTCTGCGCTCACGAATGGGCAGCCACTTAAGTTGTAGACGGAAGTGAGAAATGTGGTCTTTAATTATTGTTCTGGAATTAGTGGATCTATTTTCTACTCTGTAACTAGAACCTGGGGTTGATCTAATATAAAACTGTTTTAATTGTTTGTCAATAGCGTCTGATAAAATGGGAATCCCTTTATTCTCATTGTCTGGTTGAGTGTGGTTTGTCGATATCATATCTGTTTCAGCTGTTACTGCGTCACTATCCTTTTCGTTGTTATCTACTAAGTCGCTTGTCATTTCAACGTCATCTGTTGCTTCAGTCACTATTTCTATAACGTCATTATTATTAGTAACGTCATTTCGAGGTTCAGCTGTTTCGTTTTCTAAACGCACATTGTCAAATATTCGGTTTATGATGTTGTCATCGTCATTATCATCTAAGTTAACCGCTAAGGAATCTATACTTTTGTGAAAAATTTTAGCTCTAGACAGAGCGTCTGCGTTTGTATTTTGTTTACCCTTTTTGTATACTATTTTAAAGTCATATTCAGCGAGTTTTAGTTTCCATCTAGTCAGTTTAGAGTTAGGGTCCTTAAGAGACATAAGCCACATCAACGGTCTATGATCTGTATAGATAGTAAACTTACGACCATATAAATAAGGTCTGAAGTACTTTACGGCCCAAACAATACCTAACAGTTCTTTCTCTATTGTAGAGTAACGGGTCTCAGTATCAGAAAGTGTTCTAGATGCAAATGCTACAGGCATATCTGATCCTATATTTCCTTGGGATAGTACGGCGCCTAATGCTACGTCGGAAGCATCTGTAGTTAATATAAAGGGTTCGTCGAAATCGGGATACTGTAGTATTGGGGCGTTTGTAAGGATTTGTTTGCATTTATCTACGGCGTCTAAAAATTCGGGGGTGTGTATTACTTTCGCGTTTTTCTTTAGGCATGCTGTTAATGGCTTAGTCAGTTTGGCAAAGTCTTTGATAAATTTTCTATAATACCCTACTAGGCCCAGAAAAGATTTTATCTCTTTTGGCGTCCGTGGTATTGGGAAATTTAGAACGGCTTTAATTTTATCTTTATTTGGTTTTAGTCCTTGGTCAGTTAATTCATGTCCTAAGAAGGTTACTTGTTTTTGTAAGAATTCTGATTTGTCAAGTTGTATTTTAAGATTATGCAATTTAAATCTGTCAAATACCTGTTTTAACTTTTCTAAGTGTTGTTGTAGTGACGTAGACACAATTATGACGTCATCTAAGTAAGTGAATACGCTATCGATGCCTCTAAGGATATGGTCCATTAAGCGTTGGAAAGTACTTGGTGCATTTTTAAGACCAAAGGGCATTCTTAAAAATTCGTAATGTCCTCTCTCGGTAGTAAAAGCGGTTTTCTCTATGTCGTTAGGGTGCATTTCCAATTGATGGTACCCGCTAGCTAAGTCGAGGGTGGTAAAATACTGTGCACGCCCTAATCTGTCAAGTATGTCGTGAATGTTAGGTAAAGGGTACTTGTCCTCTACTATTCTGTCATTAAGTCGTCTATAGTCTATAACAAGTCTCCATTTTACTTTCCCAGAACTGTCTGCTTTCTTTGGAACAATGTGAACAGGACAAGACCATGGTGATATACTTTCCCTGATTATGCCTTGCTTTAATAGATTGTCTACTTGATTTTGAATTTCTTTTCTTTGTTGTGGGGGTTGTCTATAACTTCTTACAAAAATAGGGGTGTCGTCTGTTAATCTAAGTTCATGTTTGACTGTGTGAGTAAATGATAGGGGTATGTTTTCAGAATGAAACAAGTCTCTATATTGAAAACACAATTTCATTATTTCCCTTCGTTCCTCGTCATTCATATGACCCGTACGAATTTTGCGTAAATTATCCTGAAGTTCTTTATCTAAGTCAGTCTGTATTTCCAAGTTGTTAATTTTATATGTACTATCATTTTCTAATAAATTTTCTTCAAATGGCTCTAGTAGTATGGGATTTTTTGTAGTCGCTATTTTCAGTTTATCTGTATAGTTAGTTACTGTTGTTATAAATTGACCGTTTTGTACTGTTACTAATGCATGGGGTGTCCTAACTCCGTCTGTCCAATAATAATCATTACATATATACTGTCCGTCTATATAATTAGTTTTAACTGTTATAATCTTTTCACATTGGGGTTCTATTTTAACTTTTGTCATCGGATAGTCGAAGTGAATAGGTATTCTAGAGTCGGAAGTCAGTAATAGTTTGTTTTTTAAGTCAATCGTACAACCTAATTTCTTTAACAAGTCCATACCTATTAGTCCTTTGTATTTTGGGTCGAAATCGAATATTAAAAATTTATGAAATTTATCCGAGTTGAATATCGGGGGCAGGGGTAAGTTCGCAACATATTCATGTCTGGTTGTAGCGTGCGCGGTTTTAACTTGGAAGGGTTCGTGTTCAATACAGTATTCAAATATAGTTCCCGATAATACGTTAGGTGATATCGTACAACGTGAAGCTCCCGTATCTAATAAAAACTTACCTTGATATTCTGGCAGTTCAATATAAGGAAGGTGATCTTTACCTTGGTTATTTAACTCGATAGTATGTATCATCTGAGGCTCGGGTGATCCTCTTCCTGGTGAAAATCCTGGTATACAGATTCTTCAGACGTCTCTGGAGGTAGTTCACATTCCTGTGCGTTTTGCAGGGTATTATAACTATAGTACTCACCATTCTCGTGATAGGGTTCGTAGTTATTCTGGTCCGTAGTGTAGAAAAGCTCCTCTGAGACGAATTGTGGTTTCTCTGGCTTATTGACAGACCTCATGGTGACGTCAGAGACTTTTTGTGGTGGATTTACCTGTTGGTGTGGTATGTTTTGTTGTTGTCTAAAATTCCCTGGGTTTCTAAAAGCTCCTGAGCCGCTAGGCCTAACATTACCTGAGTAAGGTCTATTTTTCCATGGTAGCATAGACTGTACTACTTGCTGCCTTTGTTCTGGAGTCCAGTTATTACGTTGAGGTACATAGTTACTGAAATTCTGTTGTTGGATAGGGGGTCTAAACCCAAAGGGTTGATGTCCGGGCTGGGGCACTAGCCAGCTAGGTTTCGGTGTCTCTTTCGGTCTTGCTTGTATTGGAAGGACATTAATATTATTATTTAGTTTATTATGAGCTAATCGCGCCTCCTCTTGTCTAGCCGCTACAATGGCCGCTTCTAGAGTTGCGGGTTTAGCGATACGCACACCTATCGATATATTAAAATCTAAATTATTTGTATATTGTTCAATAACTATATTTTCGTAATACGATTTATCGCTATGCTTCCCTATTGAATTTAGTGTATCTAATATTTCTCTAAGACGCTTACCGAAAGCTTCAGCGTCCTCCTGTTTATTTCGCCGTAAACGACTAAGTTCCTGCATCACCTGAATCTCGTTACGTGTTTCGCCTAGTCGACGTATAAGGACTGTTTTTATTGCATTCCAATCATCTAAGGAATCTTCATACGCAATGGCGTCTATCGCGGTGCCACTTAGCTTACTCTTTAATAAGCACGTGAGTGCTGGGTGTACCCTTATTGGTGGGTCCAATAATAAGAGCACATTTTCTACTTCTCTAATAAAATAGTTTAATGTTTTGGGGTTGCCATCGTAACGCGGTACGAGGTCACCTATGAATTTTAGGTTAGTTAGGTCTTCACCTGATAGTGCCATGATGCGTATAAATTAATAAAAAAAAATAAGTAAAAATAAAATTAGTAAAAATAAAAAGAGTAATAGAAGTAAGTCCGCGTGCTTAACTATGTATAATACTACTAGTAAGCTATCAATGCGATTTGAGCGTTGATAAAAAGATTTAATATTTATAAGAGTAATACGAGTAAGTCCGCGGGCTTAACTATGTATAATACTACTAACAAACTATTAATGCGATTTGAGCGTCGTTAATAGCTAGATTTAATATGATACTGATAGTAAGTACCTATAAATAACTCTATAGTGCTATTTCCTACTTTTTAGTAACGCGATTCCTACCTATGGCGATTCTAGCTCACTGATAAGAACACACACTAATTATTATAATAAATATCGACAGGAAATCGAGCAAAGGATACTGGGATAACAATAAGTACTCACCCAAATATTCTCTGCATCTCCAGCCGGGTCTCGTAGAATGTAGCGGGACTCCCAATTCTCCGGAACTCCCACAGGAACACGGTGACCGCCGCCGTACGTAGGTTCTTGATAAGGGATTCGCGAAATTAACGATGAAGACCGTTCACTCTTTAACGAAGAGTTTTATTCGTAACCCGAGTGTCGCGATCCTACCGACTGCGCCAGTTAAGTTTACGACGGCAGTTAATTTATAAAAAAAATATTTATTTATTTTAATTACAAGTTTATTATCTGAATATTCTACAAAGACTGATTTAACTATATTAATAATTCTATAACTAACTTATGCTACATTTGCACTTTACTTGTGACGTACGTTGGTGCGTCCGAATTTGGGTCAGCAGACGATGCAGTTTTGCATCGTTTAACTACCTTGAGGATTTTTTTTTATATTCAAGTTGCCTCACTTTCAGCATGAATTGAAAGGAAACTTAACAAGAAAAATATTATATTATGGTAAAACAGAACAACATACCGATTACCAATACGAAGATATGTATTTTATTAGGTAATATGACGTACATTTGCGGGCATTATCGTTCGGTCATTTAAGAAAATTTTCGTTTGAGCATGTTTAAACGTTAAGCTGAAGCTAAAATGCTGCAATACAAACGAATGCATCGGCAGTGAGTGGAACCTCTGTCTGGCAAGTCAGATGGAATAGCTACTCAAGAGATTGTGGATGAAAAATCCCGAAGTAAGGGAGCAATTTGTGCTATAATTACAGATGCTGCTCAGGATAAATCTGTTGTTGATGTACAACAAATACATGTACTAGATGATATTGGTACTGTTGTCCCGAATATAGCGGATCCAGCTACTTGTCCACTTATTTGAAATATCAAAATAATTGATCATATAATAAGTAGTGGCCCACTGCACACTCACTGTCACAAAGTTACAACAATTACACAAAGTTATAGATAACAATTATGTGACACCCTGTTAGGGTAAAATTGAATCTGTACTTACCTAATGATGTGATCCGTCAAAAATGAATCAGCTACTTATACGCTATTTAAATAAAATTAATGTCACTATATAGTTGGAACAAGAACATCGTAACGTAGCGTTAAAAAAAATGCAATTCTATTTAGTCCGTCAGTCAGATAATAGAAAAATATTAGATACGTATTTTTTTTTTACTTCAATTTAACAAGAAATAGCTTAGATAACAGGCATTAAAGTTGAGGAGTGGGGGCGCGCTACGTCACAGTTGAGTAGAAAACGTACCCTAACGTGACGTCATGCGAAATTTCAACTCCATGTAAAGCCGTAATTTTATGATTACGAAAAAAATACGTGTTTAATATTTTTTAACACTCTACCTGACGGACAAACAAACAAAAATTAGTCATCATCCCTATTGTTGATTGTGTTCTTCTTCGTCAAAAATTAAAAGAGATAGATCTAGGGAATCCCCGATTATAGAATAACAAATTAAACCGATTGAACACTACTTTCCATTCTAATGCTGCCAACTTAACAATCTACCTAAATTTAGGGAAGATTACAAGTAAGTAGGCCGGGTCGGCGAAAAAAAGACAAGTAACTGATTTGTAGTAGTAACTGATTGTAATTGAATTGCAGTTAGAGGGCGCCGAAGAAATTTCGACCAGGGCGCCAGTAGTGCTAAAACCGGCACTGGATATAAGTGATAAAGGTATACCTAATTTAGAAACTTTAAATAAACTCTATTGTAAAGATATGTTCGCTTACAATTGTTTTAATCATCTGAAATGTTGTGCATTGAGAAATGTTATATGTATTAGCAAGTGGTTTATAGAAAATAGTATTTCTTTGTCAGATTTTTAATAAATTAATTTAAATAAAATACCTACTCTTTATTCAGAACTCTTTGGATAGGATGAAAAAAATGAAGCAATATATGATAATTTTAATAAAATGTTATTTTTCATATATTTTTAATTTACAAATATTTCAAATAATATTCTATATGACATTTTATTTAATTACTTATTCTATTTAAGATTTAACCCACCTAAATAAATTATCTACTTATATATATATATATATCGGTTCTCCAATTTCAAAATAGAATTTTATATAATAACTGTTTATTGTAATTAAATTAAATAGACACATCAATCTAAATATTAATACAATCAATAAAATTTAAGATGAATCTATAATTTTAATGTAATTCACATTAATAAAGTAAATTTACTCTTGTCTATGTTTAATTATTGTTTCTATGTTTTAATTGGAAAATGAAATAAAATTTCACAAATATATAAATTACTTACGTGTTTACATAACCACACTTCTAAAAACAATTAATGTAACTATAACCACATATTTTTTTTGATATATTATTGATAATTTTCTCAGTCTGATCCGTTATTTCATCACCAACATCCTTAACTACATTTTGAGAATTCAACAGAACACTGTTATCATTTACATTATCACTAATTCGTTGTAATCCATCCAATTCGATAACTTGTATCCTGATTAGGCGAAGTTCTTTTGTTGGTGCGCTATTGATGATGAATGAATGTGGGCCACAGTACTTTGCTGTTTGATCTAATTGAATGCTCTACCTCCACTTGCACTTTATTTTGCGATTGTGTTGAGTCCTTTTTAATGACTTAGATGAGCTCTGCATTTTTAAAATATCTTCCGTAAACCCTTCTAGGGGATCTTGAGCACATTGAAATAAATCCAAATATTGGTGAGAGTCAAAATTAGCACACTCTTCGTCCGAAACAGTGGTGATCTTTTCTTGTTCTATATTCTGAAACAAGATAAAAAATAATTAAATGTATATTTGATCAAAAAAGATAATAAATTAAATTAAAATATTTGAAATTAACTAAATACATACGTACCATTGCTATTTGATTGTACCAGCTGTAGCTGTGACCCAGTCTAATGATAGCAAAACAATAAATGTAAATGAATAATAAATTATAATCCACTGTATTGTCTTTTTGCTTACTTTCCAGTTTGAGCTTGTTGTCTCATGTTCTTTCACTCACACTCATTACCATGGAAAATGGCATTGACATCTCATATTACTAACATTAACCTGCACTTCGATAACAGGTTTGAACTTGATTTTGTGTTAATTCATAATTTTAGTACATATGTAGATGTTTAAACGATTTTAAAAGGATTGTTAAGAGCGCTAAAACAAACAAATGAAATTTTATTTATTATTTTTATTCCATTACAATACATGTATTCCATTTAGCCTATTATTATATTATATAGTAACCAGAATTAACTTAATATTATTTTTAATTATTAATGCTAACATTTTTCGATAACTAAAAGAACATTATCTTAATATTATTTGATACACATAATGACAAATAATCAGTTTAAATGAACTAACACTATGTAGTTTAATTACTATAATAATTATACAAAATTAATTAAAAATTAAATATACTAGTATGTCCCCATGCCTTAGTAGAAACTTTATCATTCAATATCAACCGCTTATCATCATCACCTGACAGAGCTATTTTATTGACAGCACAAGTGAAGATTTCGTGCTTAATTGATTTAAATAAAATATTTGTTTTGCACACTGATATCACCTTTAAATAATGTATTTTCATAATCTGTGATATTCAGTTTGTTAATAATATTTCTTTTGACACCTTTCGCTTTTTTTATTGTAGTGTCTACAGTTTTAATGCAATATAACTTTGAACGAAGTCCAACAAATTCTGATATAATTTTGCCCCCCATTTCGTCTTTAAATAAACCAGGTACTTTTTTATTTTGAATTGGTAGACCATATTCATTCACCTTAGGAAAATTACTAGTATCAAAATGTGTTAAAAAATATTTTTTTATATCATAATAAAAATCTGTGGTATTTACATGATAGACAAAACTATCTGTGTCCGTGTAACACATCTGTACATCATTGTTGTAAAAAGGCTTAATAACAGAATAGTGGAAATCGTACATGTAGTTCTTTGATAACTCCAAAACAGTAAAACCAATATATATTGGTTTGTTCAAAATAATTTCATCAGGTTTTAATTGAATCGCGACTAAATTTTCACTAAATACTGCTGCACTATGAAAATTTGGACGAGCAATGAGCTGCTGAGCACTTTTTCGTCTTTTAGTGATATTGTTTTTATCAAACCATCGATTGACTAGATCAACCTTAACTCGATTTTCATTATTTTCTAATGTTTTTCCAAACACACTATTATTTAAAAGTTTGAAGAAATCTTGTTCAAATACTGATGTACTCTTTTGTCGTAAAGCTGTATTCAAATCAATATATTGTTTCAAATATGGGCTTTGTTTAAAAGTAATGACTCGGTGAATTTTTTTTAATATTAGTCCATGTTTTATACAAGTTTTTAAATGCACGTAATGTATAAAGTAAGTGAATTTATCATACAAATTTGGAACTAGTTTACTATTTTTCCCTCCAGGAGGAATACATTTTTCTGGACAAAAAGGTGAATCATTATGCAAGTGATGTAACTTTTTTGGATATTCCAAGTCCACTTCTTATATAAAACCATATTGTGAATTTGTTGGAATTTTAGTCACATCGAGGATTTCTATTTCATGTTTTTCTAAAAATCTAAAATTTGATAAAGGTAAATATTGACACACACTATGACCATAAAGATTATTGCAATCGATATAAGTGATATAAGAACTTGGTTTAGACAAATCGTAATCTGTTAAATATTTATTGTTTGCTTTAGCATATCTATGAGAGCATAAGCACACACCACCTCTAATACCGCTTTGCAACATTCGCACCATAGATAGATCATTAATAAGTTCGAGTTGTACCCCGGTTTTCAATAACATCGCGTCAAACGACAAACTAGGTGCAGTTAAATAAAAAGCAGGATCTAGCTGATAATGTTGTTTACAAGTGCGTCTAAAATTTTCGAAAATGTCTGCTAATAAAAGGACATCGGTTTTCAAATACAAATCAGTATAACATCATAAATCTTGTATTTCAAATATTGACCAAATTAATTGCGCATGTTGATAATCTTCAACAGAAATGACCTCATCAGTGAGTGAACTATAAAAACATTCCTTTTTTGGAAGGGATTGTTCTTGATAGCGTTCCCATGAGTTCATATATTCATAAGGATATATACCCTTGCGAGTAAGTAATTTAAATTTATGATCACTCGGATAAAAACTTTTTAAATGTTTAAATTCTTCAGGTTTTAAAGTATTAACTAATTTATTTAGACTGGTCCCTAAGAACTTAAACGAATCAACAAAACGAAGTTGAAAAAACTTTTTATTAGATACTGGTACGAATTTTGTAAAAGAAATATAGTTTTCTTTTGTTTTAGGAATTATTTTTATGTCACCAGGCACCTCCCCCAAAGCTTTTATAAACAAATGGCAATTATATCCAGCTAAATTATGGAACAATATAGGAACGAATGAAGGTCGTTTAAATTGTAAGTTACAATAAGAATGCGCTGCCCCGCGGTACCGGCCTGTCACGTGACCGTGATCACGCACTCTATCTGAAAAAAGGAAATTTCGACAGATATGACAGACTTTAACGTTTATAAAATCAATTCTATCTTCCTCGGTAAATATCATGCGCGTATTAAAATTCAATTTTTCATAAATGTTTTGCACGTCTTTCATTATTAAATTAACAAATTTGTCAACACAATCAGGTCCACGATGTGACACAAAATAATTATGACTCTGGTCATCACGACAAACAATATAATAAGCAAAAACGACAGGCACATGATGATGCAAAATGGTGGTGTTCTGACTTTTTGAACAACTGCTTCCAGAATTACTTTCTAACATCGATTCAAAATGGATATAGATGCAAAATGGTACGTTTTGTTTGTGATTATAATTTTTAAATTTAATTACCGATTCCTTATTGGGTAATTTAGTTACTACACCGCTACACAAATGGCTATCAACTTCCACTGCGGTATTGAAAAATACGAGACACAATTCGCAAAAATACAACTTTCCATGATGAGAAGTAACTTGACTCTGAAAAGTCTAGAACAATAATGATTATTATTATTTTCAAGCAATAGCAAGTGTATAATTTTGTTATTATGTTTTTTATCCATATCTGACTTGTATAAAAGCCCTATAATAGATTTGTTATTTTTTAAACCATATAGTACAAATTTTATATTTGGGTTATTGTGGGGTGTAGATGGTTCTATGCTCACTATCGATGTAAATTACACACGATATGATCACTAACACGTTTATTTCGATAAAATGCAGGGTATAATGTCTAGCACGTGTTTTACAGGCGTTATAGAGTAGTACGGTGTCACTTCCAGAGAGGTTAACGGCAGACTGACTCGCCGCGCTCAGCGGCAGTTATAACGTATTCGAATTCACTGGCTAGCGACATCGGACTACCCCTTTTATTTCATCGAATATAAAATACAAAAACTTTCCATTACAAATTATTATGGTATGAGCGCGTCGCTAACATTCCCCACCCTAGTGCTGGTTCAGCACTCCTGTACCAAAGGGATCCTAGCTACGCGCGCTGCGGACCGTTTCAGCGTACCTGTTTTGGTACGCAACTCAACCACCCTTACTCGTCCGTCTGCACCGGGAAATACTTCCTGAATAATGGCTCTCGGTCAGACATTACGAGGAGATCCTGGGTCTACAAGCAGAACCAAATCACCCACCTTTAGCGGCTCCTGCTCCTGGTTCCATTTGCGGCGTGGTATGAGATCTGGCAAAACCTCAATCACCCATCGCTTCCAGAACATATCGGCCAGCCTCTGTGATTTGCGCCATTGTTTGCGTAGATACATGTCACTGTCATCGAACTTACCTAGTGTAGGCAGAGTTGAAGCGGTTCCTAAAAGAAAATGATTAGGCGTAAGAGATTCCTCACTGTCAGGCTCTACGGAGACGTGCGACAGAGGACGGCTATTGACGATATTTTCAACTTCTGCTAGAAGCGTACTTAACACTTCGTCCTTTGGCGCGCGCTCCCGCAGAATGACACGAAGGGATGTTTTAATACTCCTTATTAATCTTTTTCATGCCCCACCCCAGTGTGGGCTCATGGGAGGTATGAAAGTCCATTCGGCAGCATTATTGGCAGCTTCAGATTTTAGTGCCTCGTCGTCAAGCTCGAGCAACGAGGCCAGGCCAGTGGCGAGGCCAGCCACGTCGCGATGCCATGCGTCTAAGTGCCATGATCATTGAATCAGTGGTAACAAAATGTACCATCTCTAAGTGTACCGCACGTATAGTGAGACATGTGAAAATGACGCCATAGCGTTTTTCGCGTCGACGACCCACGGTAACCTCCATTGGCCCAAACAAGTCAATGCCACAGTAGGTGAAAGGACGCTGATGATGGGCCATCCGAGCCAAAAGGTAAGTCACCCATTCTAGGTACTAGTGGTTTTGCCTTTTTTATCCTACATAGCATACACCGTGACACCACATACTTTACAGTAGGTCTAATTTTTAATAACCAATATTTCTGTTTCAGGTTATTTACAACAGTTTCGTGGTTCCCGTGGGCAGCCTTCACGTGATAATGCTTCACGATCAACCGAGCGGTGTGATGCTTACCATCCAATATGATCGGTCTGTTAGTTTCAGGTGACACCTCGCGCGCGGCGTCAATGCGGCCACCACATCGTAGAATTCCGTATTCATCGAGTATTGGTGATAAGGTGAGTAACCTGCTCGTGCGATGCAAACATCGACCTTCTTTTATTGCAGTTATATCTGCGGCGAAACATTCCATTTGAGCTTGCTTTATCAATAATAGTTCAGCCGATTCCATCTCCATCAACATATTCCCTTTCTTTTTTCTACATTTATTTATAAATCGCAATACCATTGCCATCGTTCTTAATAACCTTAACCAAGCGGAAAAACGTTTTGAATCCGGGACAGGTAAGTTGGCAGGTTCTTCTTGAATTAGGCTCACATACTCACGGGCGTCGTCATTATTGTTAGTGATGACGTCATCTGGCCAGCGCCACTGTTCCTCTAAAGAAAAGACGGACCCGAAAACCATTCATTGTTAAACATAGTGACGTCATACTTTTCCCTGGTGCCGACGTCAGCAATATTTAATTTTGTAGGTATATACCTCCATTCGGTGGGTGTCGTCAAATCATCAATTTCGCCCAATCGCGCCGCCACAAACATCTTATAATGTCTGGTATTATTTTTAATCCAGTGTAGCACGGTTGTCGAGTCACACCAAAAATATCTTTCTTTAGTTTTTATTTTATGTTCCATAGCTATTGAATCCGCTAACCTAGCCGCGAGAAGGGCGGCTTGAAGCTCCAGTCTAGGTATTGTAGTTTGTTTTAATGGCGCGACTCGACCTTTACTTGCAATAAATGCGACGCGTATTATTCCGCTATCTATCCAACGCCAGTACGCAACAGCACACATCGCTTTCAATGATGCATCGCAAAAAGTGTGCAGTTGTAGGTTGCTATAATAGTCCTTATCGCTTAAAACATTCTCCATCGTCGTAGCATATTCGGTAGCGCACATGCCGCTCGTAGCTGCTGCTCCGGGGTCAGGCGCGGCGGTGGATCTATTCCGTAGCGTTTTCGTAGCCCACTCATAGTTTGTCCCTTTCTCGTTCGCAGTTGATGCCGACTCTGTCCTTGTTGTTGCGCTAATGGAACGTAGGTAACATCGCGGCAGACGCAAGTTCGATATTTCTTTTAAATAATGTAGCCAACTGCACCACTTGTTGTAAACAACGTCTGATATTGTTTCATCCCAGCCAATGTTGTCCTTCCACACCTCTTGTAGCATGACCTTACCTTGAATTGTGAACAGAGTTAAGAGGCCATAGACGTCAAATATAGACATAACTACGGCTAGCATCAGTCGTTTAGTAGGTTTGCTTATACCGAGTCTTATATTATCAGGAATCCTTTTCAAAGATACGTCGAAACCTAGTTCGTCCTTAGCTGGGTACCATATCGTTCCCAAAGTTCGTTCACCACAATATTCTTGATCGACTTTGAACCTTACGGCCGCTTCGCCTAAGATCTCTTTTGGCACGCTGTTTAAAACATTTAAACTATTACTTGTCCAATTTCTTATCTCGAAGCCACCGCGCTTATGTATTTCCGTAACGTTCTTTATAATTTCTATAGCGGCGGCATCATCTGGCAGACTATCTATATAGTCATCCATGTAGTGTTGTTTGAGAATCGCTTCCACCGCGGCCGGTTGAGATGACTCATACAGTAATGCGTTTTTATTCTTAATGAATTGTGCTATGAATGGAGAACAATTCGCACCAAATATAAGTGACGTCATAACGTATGTTAATACGTCACCACTTGAGCTATCTTTCCACAAGAATCGTAATGCATTTTGGTCTTCCCGTTTAATTTTTATACGTAAATACATATCTTTTATGTCTCCCGCAATACCTATTTTGTTTTCTCGAAATCGAAGCATGATACCGAAAAGAGAGTTGAGTAAATCGGGCCCTGTTAATAGATAATCATTTAGCGACTTGCCACGGACTTTCGCGGCTGCATCAAATACCAATCTTAATTTTTCCTTGTTAGGGTTATGCACACCAAAATGTGGTAGGTACCAGGTTCTCGGCACCGACTCCCTGGGTTCTAATTTTTGAGCGAAATTATTTTCTAAAAGGTATGTAATACGTTCTTTGTACTTACTTGCGTACTCATTGTTGGCTGTGATTTTTTTATTAATACCATGCAGACGGGACAACGCGTAAGGGTAACTGTCAGGTAACTTACAGTTGGGGTCTTTCCATGGCAACCCGACGTACCACCGTCCATCAACAAGTTGCGCGCTGTTCTCCAACATAGCAACGGCCCGCACCTCATCCTTGTTCTGTCGTGGTTTACCTGATACTCCTAGAGCGTCGATAGAAAAGGAACGGCGGACCTCCTCATTCAGGTCCTGTAGCGTGTACCCATCCGGTTGAGGCGGCGATGCCTCCGCGAGGAGCAAGTTGGTGTACGAGGCGGCCCGCAGCGTCGTGCGCGGCATCGCACGCACTATACCATGCACACACCAGCCTAAGGGGGTTCGGGTAGCTGACGGCTCATTATATTTCCCTACGTTTATTTCTAAAGGAACTAACAAATGAAAATTATCTTGACCTATCAATATCTCAGGCTTACACAAACTGTCACAATCGAATTTAATATTTTTTAAATGATTATATGTAACTAATTCATTTAAACCAACATTTTGAACTGGTAAATTTAAATTGTTTACACTACGCGCTTTTATAATAAATGATTCATTAGTATACATACTTGTCAAAGATACATTTACCACAGTAGAATTACAAACATACGCATCGTCTTTCCAAGCGCCGTGCACACGCATAGTTTCGAGACGACCACGCAAACCAGCGCGTGCCGCCAGCTGAGCACTTATCAAAGACACTGTAGACCCGTCGTCTAACAATGCACTTGTTTTTATCACTTCGTTACCACAGCACAATTTTACCGGCACAACTTTTAGTAAAACTTTACTGTTTGTCGAACACAGATGCGCGATTGTTTCCGTCGCGGGCGAAATAATATTCGATGTCGATGACTCATTCTCAGCTGCCGACGCGCTGTGATCGCTCCGCACGGGACTGTGCAACAGACGGTGATGCGCTTTATTGCAGTTATCCTTATCACAAGCGGGCGCAGAACAGGTTTCTCTTTCGTGTCGCGATAATAAACATTTGTAACAAAGCCCATTACGTTTGACGTATAGCCATCGATCTTTGCGTAACGCCTTTAAAAATTGTTTACATTTTGTTAAATCGTGATTATTTTTCTTACAAAAATTACATTTATCTTCTCTTTCTTTTGAATTTTGTATTAATACGGTATGGGAACTTCTGCCTTGACCGTCGCGCGTTATGAATTTATTTTGATTTATGTTGCGCGCGCCCATTGTAATAATATTGGCTGTTGTAGTTATTTTAATTGCTTCTTCGCGTAAAAAATCAGATAATATGTCTATTCTTGCCTTTTTATTACCATCTTGAAGCTGTGGAAAACTGTAATCTGACCATTTCGAGAGCAATAAAGTCGGAAATTTTGATAAAATTACATTAGACAGATGAACACCACGAAGATATTCGTTGCTCCCCACTGCTCGAACAGCTGTTACATAGTTCTGTATTTTAACAGAAAATGACACAATTTCACTTTGATAATGAGGCGGGAGGGGCGGTAATCTTTTCAAATCTTGTGTGATCTTAAACAATATGATATCTGGGTTACCAAACCTCAGCTCTAATGTAGATATCAGCTGATCTGGTGAGGTTGCACATATCAGGAGGGCCGAGACGGCATCCTTAGCAGCTCCTCGAAGACATTTTCGTAACCTCCAAATATTTTCAATGTCACTAAAACCACATATTTTGGTAGACTCTTCGTATGCTTGCTTGAATTGTAGCCATTCAAGCGGATCCCCATGAAACTCAGGTAAGTCCTTCGGTACACTGATCCGAGTCAGCAGTTGAGTGTTAGATCCACAATTAGTTACAGAAGTGCTGATTTGCTTCAACGCTGCCGCCAACAACTCGACGGTTCCATGGAGCGGGTCCGACGTGCCCGTAGTGGGGCCATTAGCGGGGGCGGGCGGATCCGTTACCATCTCGTGTTGACTTTGTTCAAGCCACTTCTGGACTTCGGTGCGAGTACGTTGGCTCTCGCGGTCATCTTCTAGCGGACTGTATTCATCTTCTAAGTCAGCTAAGTCTGCTTCGAGTCTTTTATCGATTAAATCCATTTGTAACTTAGCCTTTTGTTCTGCTGCTTCCAGAAGTAACCTCTTACGTTTGGCTTTGGCGGACGATGACGTCGACACCTGTGAGCCTTTGCGGTCGCGAAATGTTGTTCCATCATTGGATAATATGTCGTGAACCTTGATGCACGCTGGTTGTCGTAGTGTGCTGTGACTTGCTAATTGCTGCTGCGACTGAGTTGACTCCAGCTGTGCCAACTCATTCATAGTGGATGTCGACGGTTTTGGCGGTAGGTCACGTTGTAATATTTGTAACTTTACAGGCTCTGATTTTACACTGCCTTTGGGTTGCAGCTCTAAACCATCAGGGTATGAGTTTGCGGCTACAACATTTTTATTTGCACTGCGTGTTAGTACCATTTTCCGCGGTGGCGTATAGTACATCGATATGATCTGTCTCGAAGTGACCACTTTGTGGGGTGTAGATGGTTCTATGCTCACTATCGATGTAAATTACACACGATATGATCACTAACACGTTTATTTCGATAAAATGCAGGGTATAATGTCTAGCACGTGTTTTACAGGCGTTATAGAGTAGTACGGTGTCACTTCCAGAGAGGTTAACGGCAGACTGACTCGCCGCGCTCAGCGGCAGTTATAACGTATTCGAATTCACTGGCTAGCGACATCGGACTACCCCTTTTATTTCATCGAATATAAAATACAAAAACTTTCCATTACAAATTATTATGGTATGAGCGCGTCGCTAACAGGTTATTATTTTCAAAGAGTTTTATATCATGTAAAGAAACAGGAAAACGCATTCCATTAACATTGAACAATTCTTTATAATGAGGATATGACGAAACTCTTTCAGGATGATATTTCGCAGGATAAAGGGCAGCGGTCACACACCATACGAAACAGCACTGATCTTTATTAACTTTATTCAAACATGACTTTTTAATTGAATCGATTTAGATAACGGTATAAAGCTTGAGCCACCAAGTGGTTGATATTTATTGAGATTGACCTCCATATGCATATTGTTCAAAAATGTCCACCTACTATCGCGATCCTCGAATTCCTCAATACATTTTTGAGGTAATTTACTACTTCAATGTAAAAATTGTTAAATTCATAATTAGAATATAATATTTTATTTTTTGTTCCACAAGATTTAATTTCTTGAGAATTATCTTCACATTTTAAAAACGTTGCGAATAGTTCTAAATTTACTTTAACATATGTATGCGATTTGAGAAATTGATCTAAAATCATTTTTAACTTCTCACGAATCTCATAAAAAATCCATCTACTGAACCCGACTGAAAATCATTTATAGCAACTATTATATATGTTATTATTTGATTACGAAATGCAGATGTTATGATTTCTACACCATCGCTATGTTTCATTAAGCGACTATTTTGCTTATGCAAATTACTTCTCAAATGACCCACCCATGATTTATTAAGAACAGCTGTGTTACACGTTGCACAGAAAGGCATCTTATAGTAATAAATGGCTTCGATAAAAAACTAATGTCATTAAATAACGGAACAAAAATACAAAGCACTGTTCGGATTTTTGTAAAATAAAATTCAACTTGCGTTCGCCATACTTTATTAGCAGAGAGTGAGAGCTTACATATTAAATTTTGTCAAAATCTTGTTAATAATTTCGTTTTGTTTGATTTCTAAGGTATCTGTTTTTCTTGTAATTTCCATACCTAAGTAGTTCTTTATCTCACCTAAATTTTTTATATTAAATTCCTTTTTCAATTCCTCTAATATATCCATCTCATTTCCTAGAATAATTATGTCATCAACATAAATCAGTAACTGAGTTTTGTCCTTTGTATATGTATAAACACACATCATATTTTGATTGTTCAAATCCATGTTTAGTTATGAAATCATGAAAGCATTTACTCCAGCATTTTGGTGCTTCTTTAAGACCATATAAAGCCTTTTTTAATCTCAATACATTCCCTTCTCGTAATTTTAATCCTTTGGGACATTTAAGGTAAACTTCTTCTTTAAGTGTACCATGTAAGAATGCTGTTGGTACGTCCAATTGCTTTATTTTCAAATTTTCTTGTACAGCTTGACTCAACATAGCACGAATTGTTGACATTCGAGCCACTGGAGAATAATATATTTTGTTTCTTCCATCTTGTTGGTATCCTTTTGCTACAACACGGGCTTTCTTTGAACCATCCTGTTTTTCTCTAAATATCCACTTTGTATCTATTGCCTTTTTTCCTTTTGGTAGTATTGATTCTTCCCAAGTTTCTAGCTTAGTATGTGCTTTCAATTCCTTATCAACGGCTTCTTTCCATTCTTTATCCTTTACTGCTTCTTCAAAAGTATTCGGTTCTCCACTAAGTAGACAATATGCTACATTTAATTCATACTCAAAATTTTGAAAATGTTTTGGTAGTACAATCAATCTCCCTGATCTACTCCTGTGTTCATTTGTTCTTTCTTCAGTTTCTTGTACTTGTCTTTGCATTTCATTTCCGTATTTTCACCACTTCTGGACTTATGTTCCTTTTCTTTCTGTTTATATTCTATATCTATCTCTTTTTTATGTATTTTATTTTCTTCATAATCACTGTCTTCATTTTCTGTTTCTTCATAATATTTATTTATCATATTTTCTTCTTTATATTCATTAGCTTTACATTTTATTTGTGTTTCGTTTTTTTAAATTTTACATCTCTAGATATTTTAATTTCATTTTCCATTGGATCCCATAGTCTATATCCATTTCTTGCATATCCCACAAATCTCATTTCTATTGCTCTCTTATCAAATTTTCCTTCTTTAGGTACTTGTGTGACCCATACTTTCGATCCAAAAACTCTTAGATTTGATAAGTTAACATTTCCATATATAATTTCTGCTGGTAATTTAAAATTGATTGCTGAAGATGGACATCTATTGATTTGATACACTGCACATCTGACAGCTTCACCCCACAAATGTTTTGGCAATCCTGTTTCTATCATAAGAGTCCTCGCTTTATTGTATATTGTTCGGTTCATTCTCTCCGCAATTCCATTAGACTATGGTGAGTATGGTTGTGTAAATTGATGCTCTATTCCCTTCTTAAAACAAAAGTCTTGTAAAGTTTTATTTTTGAATTCACCTCCATTGTCACTTCTTATTTTCCTTGTCTTATTTCTTGTTTGTGTTTCACTACGCTGTATATACGATAATTAATAATGTTCCTTGCAGCTTCTGTTTTATTCTTCAATAGGTAAACTACACAAAAGTGACTAAAATCATCAATGATAGTTTGAAAATACCACTCACCATGAATTGTAGAAATATTGACAGGTCCCGCTAGATCTGTATGCAGCAATTCACCAATGTAACTAGATTTCGGTTTATTACTTACCGGTTTAAATGGAAGTCTTGTTGATTTACCTTCCATATAAGGTCCACATGGAATATTTGAAAAAGGTAGTTTCATGATGGCCAGATGTTTCCTATTAGCATGACCCAAACGCTTATGCTAAATATCAGAATCTAGATTTGTACTGTAACATGATGATCTACACATTGATGTATTACATATAGTTTTTAAAATATAAAGTTTTCCTTTACATGTACCTTTCAAATAAATATTACTATTTTCTTTATAAATTAATACATTTTCCTTATTAAATTCGACTACATGTCCAGTTTCAACCATACGTTTAACAGATAATAAATTATGTGTCAAGTTTTCAACAATTAAAGTTTCAAAATTTATTTTGTAATCCTTGTGCAACAGGTTTATAATACCCTTTTTATAGGAAATTATACAGTCTCCATTAGCAATTAATATCTTAATAGGTTCATCTAATAAAGTAACTTTTGACATAAATTTTTCATAAGATTAAGTGATGAGTAAAACCAGAATCTATAATCCAATCAATATAGTTAGAATTTTTAAAGTTATTATCATTACAATTACTTGTCATTGCACTTAAAAAAGAAAAATTTTGATCATCGTTACCAATCACTGTACTTGAATAATTGTGATGTCCTCCTCGAGTACCATTTGATCTTCCAGAATTGTGTCCTCCACGGCTTCTGCTAGGTTGCTGTGTATAATGTAAATCTTGCCGGCTCCCTGTCCCACTTCTTCTATTATTGAATGTTCGCCTGCAATTCAATGCTTTGTGACCATTGCGACCACATGTGTAGCATGTTAAAAAAGAGGTATCTTTGTTAGAATCTGACACATCGCAGTTTTGTAGTTTTATTTCGGCATCCAATAGTCTCGCTTTGACAAATTCCAAAGACAAAGTTTTTTCTGTAGACATGGTTTCTATAAAGGTTATAACGTTTGCATAATTGTTTGTCATGGCCGATATTAATTGACATACTTGATCTTCTTCCGATATTTCGCAGCCACTTGCCTGTACATCGCTTACGGCAGCATCAAATCTACAGTAAAAGTCTTGAAGTTTTTCTTTTTCGCCACATTTTATAGTGATTAACTTTTTCTTCAAGTGTAAACGATTAAACGTGCTCTTTCGTTCAAACGTAGTTTCTAATTGTTGCATCATTTCTCTAGCATTTTTGCACTTTTTACTATTTCTAGATAAACATCACTAAGACTTTGTACTATATACAATCGCGTTTTGGCATCATCTTTCTCGAAGTTTTTCTTAGGATCCGACGCCTCCATTTTAGAATCGTTTAATGTGTAACCCACGCCCTTTTCTTCCAAAACGAGTTTTATTCGGAATTTCCAGTTTGCGAAGTTTACATTTGGTGTTAGCTTTGGTAGCACTTCTTTTTCTGTCATTTTATCAAAACTTGCGTAACTATAGCGCAGTGGAAGCGTTTGTTGGGATTTTTGTAAAATAAAATTCAACTTGCGTTCGCCATACTTTATTAGCAGAGAGTGAGAGCTTACATTAGCCACAAGGTGGCGCTGTTAAGGTTGCGTTCATAAATTATATTCAACAAGCACTTACATGAATTTATTGTTTAATGAGATAAACAATTATTTGGTACCTAATTTACTTAAAATTAATTTTATCTGAATAATATTTGGGTTCTGAGTCTTCAAATACCGTCCAAGCTTGTCCCAGGAAGGCTTGAAGAGCGTCCCACGATGGTGACGAGTCTTCACACTGTAACTTAACTGTTACTAATGCTGTCTTGTAGCGCACATCGATGGGATTGGAAGTGTAGTCTTCTGTTTTGTAGACTTTAAGGTCTACAAAAAACTCGCCTGTAGTAGCTGCAGTGCGACGACTTGTACCCGTTGATACACGGCTGGCGAAACTAGACGTCACGATTCCACCACTTCTCGGTCGGCCGCTAGCTATCTCTTCCGACTGCAATATATTGAACAAGTCCCGTTTCTTGTTCACTCTGCAAAGTAGAAACAAACATTTTATTACATTAATTAAATGACCGTAAATAACATTATAATAAAAAAACTATGAGATCAAAAACCTATGTATATGTACTTTAAAAAAGATTTTCTGTTATTATAACACTGTATCTTTAAAATTTAGTTTAATAAGGAGTATGTTATATTTAGATCGATAAATGTCTGGTTAACATAATGAAAGTACTGACAAATTAATATTCAATGATAGGTAAGTAACTTACTTGTGAGGTAGAGAAAATTCATACGGGGCTTGTTTGGAGCGATATTTCTTGGTGTCAACAGTGGCAACTGTTGTACCTATGGTTTTGCGCTTGCCTGTCGCAGCACCAGCAGACAATGTCTTCTTTTTTTTTAATTGGAACTTCAGAGATAACAGACGCTTCAAACTCAGAGTCAGACCTGTTAGAATAAACACCTATTTAAATATCACTCTAAAAACATTGGAGATACAATTGAAAGCCTTGTAAAGGTTTGGTTTGATAATAATAATTGGTTTGATAATAATAATTTAAAGCTCAATTCAAATAAAACGAAATGCATAAAGTTTGCATTACCTAATGTGAGGCATGTCAGTACACTTATAAATGTAAATAGTGAAAAAGTTGAGTTAGTAGAATCGACCAAGTTCCTTGGTATTACACTAGATTCCCGACTGGAATGGGATCCTCATATTGATAGCTTGTCAAGTAGACTGAGTTCTGCAGCTTTTGCTGTTAAGAAAATTAGACTCTTGACAAATGTTGAAACGGCAAGATTGGTATATTTTAGTTATTTTCATAGTGTAATGACGTATGGTATATTGTTATGGGGTTCTGCGGCTAGCATTCAGGATGTTTTTATTTTACAAAAGAGAGCTGTCCGTGCTATATATAATTTACGGTCTAGGGAATCTCTCAGAGAAATATTTAAAGAAATAAATATTCTGACTGTTGCCTCTCAATACATCTATGAGAATATTATGTACACAAGAAAACATTACGATTCCTTCACAAAAAAAAGTAGTGTTCATAATCTTACCACAAGAAATAAAGATAAACTAGCCGTTCCAAGCTTCAGACTTCAAAAAACCAGAGGATCATTTCTGGGTAAATGTATTTCTATGTTCAATAAAGTTCCACAAAATGTAATTGACCTACCCATAAATAAATTTCAAATTCATGTAAAGAATATACTTGTGAGTAAAGGCTATTATAAAGTTGATGATTATTTTAAGGATCGCAATGCATGGAATGAATAGCCTTCGCTTTGCTCTATAAAGACTAATTATATGTTCAACTTATGTCCTACAGACTTTGAAAGTTGTATTTACTATTGTGATAAATTGATAATACATATTATTTTGGTAATGACATGATTTATGTAAATGTCATTACTTATAATAAAAAGCTGATAAGTTTCTTTCGCTTGTTCTTCTTGTCAGCTAAAAGACGTCCTGAACAAGTGGTAGGGGTTTTTTGGACGATTCAAAAGTGCTTGTAATAGCCTAGTTGAATAAAGATATTTTCATTTCATTTCATTTCAAAGAAATAAATTTTACTTACGTACATACATACTTTGTATTTGCGTCACTTTAAAATATATATATACTTTATATATTAAGTTGACCAATGCAGATAGGTAGATTACCAATCTATAAATTTCAGAAAATGAATAATTTTCTTTGATCACCGAGTTTTTATGCAAGAAAATCGTTGTTGTCATCAAAATAAACACCTAACTGGTCAAGCGCGAATGCTTTATTGCACAACATATTTATTAAGTTTAATTGATTGTAATGGTGGTTAAAAATAAAATATTGACTACTGCAATCGTAAGTACCTAGTCAAGTGTGGGCGAACGGCAGACTTCATAAAAAAGAATTTATTTTATAAATTTTATTACATTAATTTTAAACACTAGTGCTCATGATCGAGCCTTCCTTAATACTAACGTCGGGTGATCCGACATCTAACTTAACTGCTTATTCTAACAGGTCTGACTCTGAGTTTGAAGCGTCTGTTATCTCTGAAGTTCCAATTAAAAAAAAAGAAGACATTGTCTGCTGGTGCTGCGACAGGCAAGCGCAAAACCATAGGTACAACAGTTGCCACTGTTGACACCAAGAAATATCGCTCCAAACAAGCCCCGTATGAATTTTCTCTACCTCACAAGTAAGTTACTTACCTATCATTGAATATTAATTTGTCAGTACTTTCATTATGTTAACCAGACATTTATCGATCTAAATATAACATACTCCTTATTAAACTAAATTTTAAAGATACAGTGTTATAATAACAGAAAATCTTTTTTAAAGTACATATACATAGGTTTTTGATCTCATAGTTTTTTTATTATAATGTTATTTACGGTCATTTAATTAATGTAATAAAATGTTTGTTTCTACTTTGCAGAGTGAACAAGAAACGGGACTTGTTCAATATATTGCAGTCGGAAGAGATAGCTAGCGGCCGACCGAGAAGTGGTGGAATCGTGACGTCTAGTTTCGCCAGCCGTGTATCAACGGGTACAAGTCGTCGCACTGCAGCTACTACAGGCGAGTTTTTTGTAGACCTTAAAGTCTACAAAACAGAAGACTACACTTCCAATCCCATCGATGTGCGCTACAAGACAGCATTAGTAACAGTTAAGTTACAGTGTGAAGACTCGTCACCATCGTGGGACGCTCTTCAAGCCTTCCTGGGACAAGCTTGGACGGTATTTGAAGACTCAGAACCCAAATATTATTCAGATAAAATTAATTTTAAGTAAATTAGGTACCAAATAATTGTTTATCTCATTAAACAATAAATTCATGTAAGTGCTTGTTGAATATAATTTATGAACGCAACCTTAACAGCGCCACCTTGTGGCTAATGTAAGCTCTCACTCTCTGCTAATAAAGTATGGCGAACGCAAGTTGAATTTTATTTTACAAAAATCCCAACAAACGCTTCCACTGCGCTATAGTTACGCAAGTTTTGATAAAATGACAGAAAAAGAAGTGCTACCAAAGCTAACACCAAATGTAAACTTCGCAAACTGGAAATTCCGAATAAAACTCGTTTTGGAAGAAAAGGGCGTGGGTTACACATTAAACGATTCTAAAATGGAGGCGTCGGATCCTAAGAAAAACTTCGAGAAAGATGATGCCAAAACGCGATTGTATATAGTACAAAGTCTTAGTGATGTTTATCTAGAAATAGTAAAAAGTGCAAAAATGCTAGAGAAATGATGCAACAATTAGAAACTACGTTTGAACGAAAGAGCACGTTTAATCGTTTACACTTGAAGAAAAAGTTAATCACTATAAAATGTGGCGAAAAAGAAAAACTTCAAGACTTTTACTGTAGATTTGATGCTGCCGTAAGCGATGTACAGGCAAGTGGCTGCGAAATATCGGAAGAAGATCAAGTATGTCAATTAATATCGGCCATGACAAACAATTATGCAAACGTTATAACCTTTATAGAAACCATGTCTACAGAAAAAACTTTGTCTTTGGAATTTGTCAAAGCGAGACTATTGGATGCCGAAATAAAACTACAAAACTGCGATGTGTCAGATTCTAACAAAGATACCTCTTTTTTAACATGCTACACATGTGGTCGCAATGGTCACAAAGCATTGAATTGCAGGCGAACATTCAATAATAGAAGAAGTGGGACAGGGAGCCGGCAAGATTTACATTATACACAGCAACCTAGCAGAAGCCGTGGAGGACACAATTCTGGAAGATCAAATGGTACTCGAGGAGGACATCACAATTATTCAAGTACAGTGATTGGTAACGATGATCAAAATTTTTCTTTTTTAAGTGCAATGACAAGTAATTGTAATGATAATAACTTTAAAAATTCTAACTATATTGATTGGATTATAGATTCTGGTTTTACTCATCACTTAATCTTATGAAAAATTTATGTCAAAAGTTACTTTATTAGATGAACCTATTAAGATATTAATTGCTAATGGAGACTGTATAATTTCCTATAAAAAGGGTATTATAAACCTGTTGCACAAGGATTACAAAATAAATTTTGAAACTTTAATTGTTGAAAACTTGACACATAATTTATTATCTGTTAAACGTATGGTTGAAACTGGACTCCGTGACGGACCAATGATTGCGAGGCTCCAGCGGGCGATCTTGCTCGATAACGCAAGGATCGTCCGCCGTTTTCTCTCTTTGTCGCCCTGGCCCCCGGCCGTCTGGCCTCCTCTGCCGGGGGGAATCCTCCCACCCCTCGAATCGTCGAGGGGTCAGGAAGAGTAAATTATGGATACGGGAATAATAATAATAATATTCTTTATTGCACGCTAGACAGGACATAATACAGAGAAGATAGAAAAAAGAGAAAGATTACAAAGGGCGACCTTATTGCTACGTAGCAATCTCTTCCAGGCAACCCGAGGCAAAGGGTAATAAATTGTTCGTTAAATGGTTAGGTCTCCCTAATAGTGAAAACAGTTGGATTGATCGCAGTTCAATCACTATATAATATAAGAGTTAAATAGCATTTATTGTAATCATTGCATATCCAGATATGCAAGGAGGAGGACTAGTCAACAGTATAATTGACAGTTTATCGTTTGAACTACATTTACCAGGATATAACTATTGTGGACCAGGGACCAAGTTAAAAGAAAGATTAGCGAGAGGTGATAAAGGAGTCAATGAATTAGACGAAGCCTGCAAATTTCATGATATTGCGTACATAAACACCGATTCAAACAGTAGACATAAAGCAGACTTGGAACTACTCAGCATGGCTAAGAGACGATTGCATTCGAAAGACGCTCGGAAGAGGTGAAAAACTAGCGTCATGGTTAGTTAGTAAAGTTATGAAAGCTAAAGTAAAAAGTGGTTCTGGAGTAAAAAAATTTAAGGCAATTGTATCGAAAATTCAATCTCAAATAAAAAAAAAATCAAACCAAAAAGCCATACAGCTGCAATTAAGTATGCATATGAAGCTGCTAAAAAATGCTTTCCCAAAAATTTTCATTTTCGTCTACCGCGAATAATACCGATTCCAAAGACAGGAGGAATATTACTTCTGATACCCATTTTTGCGGGATTGTCTGCTCTAGGTGCATTAGCTGGAGGTGCGGCAGGTGTTGCGAAAACGGTAAATGAATACAAAGCTGCACAACAAAATTTAAAAGAATCAGAACGTCACAATAAAACCATGGAAGCTATTGCATTGGGAAAAGGTCTTTACATCAAACCGTATAAAAAAGGCAGTGGTTTATTTATAAGAAGTTCAAAAAACTAATTTCGCAGTTACCCAATAAAGCTTTATCTAATATTGAGTTAATGAAATATTCTAGAAATATACCATCATTTTCGAGGAGTTTATATGAAAGATAGATTACCAACTAAGTCAAAACCAATAGAATGTGGAATCGTTAATTTAGATAATCATAATAACAATGGAACGCATTGGGTAGCTTATGCAATAATAAACAGTTATTGTGAATATTTTGATAGTTTTGGTGATTTAAAACCACCAAAAGAGTTATTGAAATATTTCGGTCATCGTGATATTTATTACAATTATAATCGATATCAAAAATATAATAGCGTTAATTGTGGACATTTATGTTTAAAATTTTTGCACAACTTTTGGGATCAAGTTAGTATATATTGACAGACTTGATTTTGATATATACATTTTCACGATGTCTTTCACATTGTCTATAACTGGCAAAAGTTCCATATTAACCACGAACTACTCACCAACTTTAAATCTGAATGGTGATTATGAATGTGCATTATTGCATTTCTCTACTTTTAATTCTATACCGAATATCACTAAAGCTAATAACAAATTTCACTATGGTACTAATGAAGTGGTTGAGATTCCTGAAGGAGCTTATGAACTACAAGATATTTACGATTTTTTAAAGTTTGAAGTAAAAGATTGTGATTTAAAGTTATATTGCAATAACAATACACTAAAGACAACTATATTCTGTACTAAAGATATTCATTTTGAAAAACACGATTCTTTCGGAGAATTGCTGGGTTATAGTAAGGAAGTCCTAAAAAGTCATATATTACATGAGTCACTTCTTCCCGTAAACATTTTATCAACGACTGTGGTGAGAGTCGAATGTGATATCATAAGCGGGTCGTATATAAACGGTGAACCAAGTCATATACTACATGAGTTTGCACCCACGGTACCTCCGGGTTATAGAATAATAGAAATACCAAAGAATACTATATATTTTCCAGTGAACAGAGATACTATCAATAGTATCACCATAAGAATACTAGATATATATAATAATCCTGTTGACCTTCGAGGAGAAGAAGTGAATTTATACTTACATATAAAGAAACATGATTGATTACAATAAAAACGTATCATCTCATAGTCACAAGTTTAGTGGTATTCGATCACTTCGCAAGAACACACATTCTTCTGCTAATATTAAACTAACTCCACAAAATAAAGCATTTTTGAAATTGATTGGATTGTTAAAATGAATATTCTAAATATAACAAATCCGCCTGCATATGACAATTCTATAGAGTGCATAGAAACTCATTCTTATAAACCATACATAACAAGTTTCAATAGAAATGATGAAATAAGAATACCGATAAATCAACAAGACTTATATGTGCTTCCAAGTGCAAGCACCTTGTATATTGAAGGAGTGGTAAATGTGATCAAATTTGGAGATAAGGGTACAAAAGAAAGAGTGCCTTCTTTTCATTTTACTAATAATGCGTTGATGTACTTGTTTCAAGACATACGTTATGAGTTAAACGGCGTTGAAATAGATAAAGTGAAAAATGCTGGTATAACAACTACTATGAAATCTTTACTCTCTATGAATGAAACTGAATCGAAGATATCTGAAGTCTGGGGTTGGAATATACAGGGTTTAAAAAATACTATCGGTGGTCACTTCTCTGTATCAATACCACTAAGTAACATACTAGGATTTGCTGAAGATTATAAAAAGGTTATAGCAAATTGTAAACATGAGCTTGTTCTATTACGAAGCAATACAAACCTCAATGCTTTAAAACTTAATAACGATGAAGTAATAGAAAGTATTGATATACATAAAATAATTTGGCGTGTTCCTCATGTCAAAGTATCTGACAGAGAAAAAATCAATTTACTCAAAATTCTGGAAAAAGATAAACCAATTCAATTGACGTTTCGGAACTGGGATCTTTACGAATACCCAATGCTACCAAAGACCACTAAACATACATGGTCAATTAAAACTTCTACTCAGATTGAAAAACCTAGGTATGTTATTCTCGGCTTGCAAACTAATAGAAAAAATAATGGATCAAAAGATATGTCCCAATTTGATCATTGTAATCTACGTGATGTTAAGGTTTATTTAAATTCTATTTATTACCCTTATGAAAGCTATAATACCGACTTTGCAAAGCACAACTATGCCTTAATATATGAACAATTCGCAAATTTTCAGCAGTCTTATTATTCGCGTAAATCGAGTTGTTTATTAAGTGCTCAAGAATTTAGAGAATATGCACCATTATTTGTAATCGATTGTTCAAGGCAGAACGATAATATAAAAACAGGACCCGTTATTAACATTCGCTTAGAATTAGAGAGCCATAAGGAGATACCGGACCAGACATCAGCATATTGTTTGATTTTAAACGATTGCATAGTCGAATATAAACCTCTTAGTAATATAGTTCGTAAAATATCATGACTTCTACTGTTTTTGTCGATATTCAAGGATTTAAAGATTATCAAAATAAGTTCATTTTAAAAGAATTAGCATTGTCGACGAAGGATATTTCTCAGGTTTTCTTAGTAAAACCACCCTACCCGTATTCAAAGTTAACCGTGGATGAAAAAAAGAAAGTGAGATGGATTGAACGAAATAGAGGTATCACGTGGAGTGAAGGAAATATTGACTACAGAGAATTCAAAAGACTTATCATTCCAATTTTACAAAACAAAACTATAATCATGAAAGGATTAGAGAAACAGAAATGGATAAAGGAATTGTGTGAAAACTGTTTTTTGGTAAATATTGAAGAAAAAGGTAGTCCTAATTTTTTAGATCTGTATAAAACATATTGTAAGTGTGAATCTAATTTTAATTGTTTAGACCATAAAAAAGAATGTGCGCTAAAAAATGTTTCTGTATTAAGAAGTGGTATTTAAATAATTGTTGTAATAATGTTTAATAAAATTGAAATTTATAAGAAAAAGTGTATTATTTTAAATTAAAACCTTACTATTATTTTGCATATCTGTACCATTCTCGACTCAATGGTGACTAGGAAATTTCGTAAGCATCCGTTGATGCCACTACGACAACTTTAATCTTAAAAATTATGAAAATGACAAATTGATAAAATAAAACAAAGAAAATATGTTTTGGGGTTTATATTTCAAAGTAATATAAAATATAAAACCAACTACTACTAAATCTAATAATACACTTAAAAATTATTGTCACATATTTCCTTACTTATATTTCTAATTAATTGTTCCGTTTGTTCCATAATTGGATCATAATGATCAGCCACTACATACTGACTGCTGTACAGTATTTTTTCGTTGTCACTTTCACTTTGCACTATACTACTGTTTTCCAAGTCAGCAATCTCCACCTAGATGAGTCGAAAACCTCGTTAAGGTTCATTAGTGTAAATGTAGGATCCCTACACTATGTACGTTCGAGTCTTTTCGGAGGCACCACTGCACATTCTTCTTGAGCTCCACGTTTTCCCCTTTTCTAAAGCCATAAGCCAAAGAGGCTCTCGTTGAAGCTTAGCCAACTCTGGGAACATTTCGTCAAAACCAGCAAGAGGATCCTGAGCATTTTGCTCAAACAAACTGCATGAATTAATTTCGTTTTCCATTTGTAATTTAACTTAATATCGTGTTGATATCACAATGACCAATTGTGGAATGTTTCAGAAACCACATAGTTTTTGCCAATAAGGTGATGTACCTACTGACAGTACAATAATGCTGACTTAATAATGAAATCAAGTTCATCGTAGCAAAGCATATTCAGCAATATTCATTTCCTGCAGTTATACCTTACAACCTTGATTTGATTTTAAACACATGCATCTATTAAATGTAAAGTTATATATTTTAATTAATAATAACAATATAGATTTTTATAATATTTATACTATTACACTTCTTTATAGAATTGAAGTTACATTAACCCTATTAAAATAAATTATAACAAATAGTTAAAGTACTAATGTAACTTACGTAATATAATGGAATAACCTAAAATCACAGAGACATTTTAAAACGTTAACCAACATAATAAGCCAACCGTTACAGTATATTAGAACTACCCCAAGCAGTAGTGGATATTCTATCAGACGATATCAATCTTTTATCATCATTACCAGAGAGAGCAATTTTGTTAACACCTCTCGTAAAGATTTCATGTTTGATGGATTTAAACAAAATATTTTTTTTACGTATTATATTCGCGTTTAAAAGTACTGATTCATAGTCACTCATATTAAGGTCGCGAATTACATATGATTTGACTCCTTTAGCTTTTTTTATAACTTTATCTAAAGTTTTTATACAGTACAGTTTAGATCTTAGTCCAACAAAATCAGATATCAATTGTCCTCCCATTTCATCTTTAAATAATCCTGGTATCTTTTTATTAATTAAAGGTATTTTGAATTGATTTTCTTCATTAAAATTACTAGTATCAAAAAAATTTAAGAAAAATGTTTTCAGATCTTTATAAAAATCTAGAGTTTTTATGATGTAAAAAAAACTGTCGGTGTCGGTATAGCAAAGCTTCACGCGGTCATGATAATACGGCTTAACTATATTATAATGAAAGTGGTACATATGTGCTTTAGATAGCTCTAAAACGGTAAAACCGACGTAGATGGGTTTGTCTAATAAAATTTCATCAGGTTTCATTTGTACAGCAACCAAATTTTCTGTAAATACAGAAACGCTATGAAAATAAGGATTAGCGATTAGTTTACTAGCACTCAATCTTTTTTTAGTTTTATTACCAGTATCAGACCAATAGTTCACTAAATGTACATTTACACGAGCTTCATTATTTTCTAACGTTTTCCCAAACACCGAGTTGTTCTTTTGACGCAAACGTGTATTCAATTCTATATATTTTTTAAGATACGCACTTTGTCTAAATGTAATAGCTCGATGAATTTTGCGTAGTTGAAGTCCATGTTCTAAACATTTTTTTAAGTGTACGTAATGAATGACATAATTATACTTATTGTATAAATTAAGTATCAGTTTCTTATTTTTACCGCCCGGTGGAATGAATTTTTCAGGACAGAATTCACTTTGAGTGACCTTTGGACTTGAAGTTGAGCGGTCGGAATATTTGCTGTACGGACATCCCAGTCACTCAAAGATTCATTTCACCAATCCGGAAATACAGATAAACCTATAATTGACTATCATATATTAGTATTTGTTTAATTAACCAATTTGATTTAATTTTTTTTCGTTATTTTTGTCTTCAAACCTTGTTGACTTTTATTAAACTAAGTTTACTATAATATACCTAGTTACATTCATTAGTTAAGATTAAAAATGACTACTCCGATATCACCTATACCACAATTATCAAATGTAACTAACCTCACTACATCTATAATAAATTTGAAGTCACTTTATACTAAAAGAAGTTCGATAAAGGGACAAATAACTAAATTTAAAAATTATATAGAAAAGCTAAATGATAATATAGAAGAAAAATCTGACATAGAACTTGCAGAATTGAACTTAAAGTTAAATAAAATTGAAGGTTTGTCAGCCAGGTTTGATGACTTGCAGACTGAGATAGAGGTTTTGAATTCTGATAATTTATCGGCTGAGGTTGATGAAAGAGAACTCATTGAGGATTCATTCATTCAATGTATTGCTGCTGCCAAAGCGATAATAAAACAGAGTGATTGTTCGTATAATAAGTCAACTCATGAGTTTCCTGACATTGACTTAGGCATAAAGTTACCACAAATTCAAATTTCAAAGTTTGACGGATCCTACTTCCGCTGGCTTGAATTCCGTGATACGTTCACAAATCTTATACATAAAAAATCGAATATTACTGATATACATAAGTTTCATTATTTGATTTCCTACCTCGAGGGTGACGCAGCACGTATTATCTCAAATCTAGAGGTGTCATCTAGGAATTATAAGGAAGCCTGGCAGCTTCTCTGTGAACGTTATAATAATAAAAGGCTTCTCATCAATTATCATTTAGATTCATTATTCAAAATTAATCCTGTTTCACGCGAATCAGAAAAATCATTGAGATTCCTCGTTGATCATGTTACAAAAAATCTTCGAGCGCTCACAACTTTAGGTCTTCCTACTCAACACTGGGATGTACTTATAATTTTTATAGTCTCATCAAAATTGGATAGTGATACAAATATTAAATGGGAGGAATTTCGTAATACCTTAGATGATGTACCCA
Source organism: Diatraea saccharalis (assembly GCA_918026875.4). Classification (NCBI taxonomy): domain Eukaryota; kingdom Metazoa; phylum Arthropoda; class Insecta; order Lepidoptera; family Crambidae; genus Diatraea; species Diatraea saccharalis. The sequence goes on from OU893352.1 coordinate 10,759,351, forward strand.
CATTAGAACAATTTAATAAGTTTCTAGTGGATCGTGCTGATGTACTTGAGTCCTTAGACCGAAATAAAATTATTAATAAACATAACGCAGGCAACAACAATAAAGTCAATTTTAATTCGCATACGAAATTTCAAAATTACCCTCGTTCAATACAATACAATAATCCGAATATTAACAAAAAAGACAACAAAAGAGGTACAAGTGTTTTTACTACATCAAATCATACTAAAGGTCAATCATCATTTGTATGCATTGTTTGTAATGGTAACCATAGAATCTATGAGTGTTCAGTGTTTAACACTAGAAGGGTCGGGGAAATTGCATACCTTCAAAGACCGCGACCGTCAAATTGACGGTATATGATAATTACGGAGAAAATATGATTGAAATATGTACCTATGTGTGTCATAAAAACAAAATTACGAATTTTAATTAATGCTTTTAATTAAATACTTTGATTAGTTACATAAAACATTTATTACAAATAATTTTTTTAAATACTTTTTTTACACATTGACCACAAACAGCTTTCTGGCAAATAGTACATAAGTCACAAGTGCGGTTCTTTTTACATTTTGAATTAATTTGACATTGTCGTCTTTTTTGTGATGTAGAAGGCTGTTCTTCTTCAATAGTTATGTTATCCAAACGTTGAAAAGCTGATGCACTTTGTTTTTTATTCACGTACTCTGCGCGAAGTTCACTTACAAGTTGTAGAATATAATTATGACGAGAAATGTTTTCACCTGTAACTTGGCGATAAATAATCCATGAATTTATGGCGGCCAAATCTAGAATATTATAGAAGACGTGGACTGGCCATCTTCGTGTTCCAGCTCTTACAGTGTATTTTCGTGCCATTTGGTCAATTATATCCACGCCTACCTTAGTTTCGTTATAAAATTGTATAGTCTCCGGTAGTTTTTTTTTTGACTCAGCATCAATATGAATATTTTCGTGTAATGTACTCAATACAATGACATTTTTCCCAGGTTTACCTTGATAAATTGTTAGGGTTGTGTTTGTTGCCGATTTCAGTATAAAGGTTTCATATCTCTTTGTACGAATGTTTCTACAATTCGCTGGTACTTCTCGTCTTGCCCGTCTCATTGTTCCAACAATACTTGTACTTTCAGATCTAAGCTTTTCTGCCAATTTTAGAGATGTGAAAAAATTATCCGTTGTAACGTTCCGACCTTTTTTGAGGTAAGGTTGTAACAATTTCATAACAACATGTTCTGGTAACGACATATTACTTAGGCGCTCACTATCTTTTCCTAAATAAGGAAAACCCCCACACAGATATTTGCTCTCAACATCCACTAATAACCAAAACTTTATTCCAAATTTATCAGGCTTGTTCGCAATATATTGCAAAAAAGGGCAACGTGTTTTCGATGGAAATAACTGCTCATCAACAGTCATATTTTCACCAGGAATATAACACATTTGGCAATTTTCTATAAAATTATTCCATATATCAGAAATCATTGCAAATTTGTCAGTAGATAAACGTGTATTACGCGTGCTTCTCAAATCAAATCGTAAATATTTTATTATTTCTTTGAATCTATTTTTACTCATAGTATTTTTGAAAACTGGCGGACCCCATTCTAAGGACCATAAAATGTCTAGGTCTAAATGGCTCATGTTGTAAGCTCCACGTGCATAAATCAGTCCAATGAAAGCATCTAATTCATCTAAAGAAATTTCCCACGATTCATCTTGACATTTGATACGTGCTTCAGTTTCAGTGCACAACTTTATGCGTCGTAATATAAATTCTTGAATAAAAAGACGCCAAGAAGTAATAACTTTTTTGGATTCTACATACCGCTTTGCATATGGAGTGGGACCTGGGTTTTCTCTCAGTACATTTTGCCGACTTCGACGGCCCGTCGTTCCACCACTAAAACTAGGAATACACGTCCATTCAGTGCCATCACTAGCCACTTGTCTCATACCTATTTCGGGTAATGATGACGTTCTGACTTGCCTCCCACCACGTGTTATACTTCCCGAATGCACTGCTCTTCCGCTGGATCCAGGTCTTCTGCCACGACTTCTACGTATACCACGTTCGCTGTGTAAATTACTGTCCTGCGTTTCACTGTCGAAATGACTTTCAGTTGGAATGTCGGCTTCTGAATCCTCAGATGTAGAACTTTCTTGGTCTAGCTGAAAGTCTTCATCTTCGTTATCACAATGCGTTACTGATAATTCATTGCCACTTTCATCACCTGAGTCATCTTCTACAATATTACAAAGTTGCGATAACTCTCGTTCTATTTCTAAACTCGAGAGCTGTTTGGAACGCCGATTGGAACTCATTATAAAATAAACACACGACAATTCTCTTCAAATAATCAGTTGAAACTGTAAGTCATGTCAATAAACACAACATATAAATATATAGGTAAGATAAGAAGGTAGAAACAAAACTTTTGTTTATAACACTTCAAAGTATTCAAGTGCCGTCAAATTGACGGCGTCCGGTCTTATTAGGTATGAGTAAGCATACCCCGCATATCAATCATTATTTATTTATTTTTATTAAGTTAAAACTTATACAATCATAAGTTATGAAAAGTCATTAAATATGAATACAAACTGAAATACAGACAAAAAGTTATTAGCCATCAAAATTATTTTGCCGTCAAATTGACGGCCATGGCCCTTCTAGTGTTAAATCAAAGGGTGTAAAAGAAAAATATTCTATTATTTCGAAATATAAACTGTGTCAAAACTGCTTGCGACAGGGGCATCCTTCATGTGATTGCCGGATGGGACCCTGCCGTCAGTGTAATCAAATGCACAATACCTTACTACATGATCCTGATATCGTTACTGGCTGTACTACAGTGGGTTCAACCACAACTACAGATTTTAATAATGATCACGACACAATAGTGTCTTTTTCCAAAGGCAATTCGCATCAAGTCCTTCTCTCTACAGCTGTTATAGAAATAGTTAATCCCAAAAATGGTAAAGTGGAAAGGGCACGCGCGTTGTTGGACTGTGGAAGTCAGTCTTCATTCATTACAAAATCTCTATTACAAAAATTGTCATTAGACACAATATCTCTAAATGCGATTAACGTTATAGGAATAGGAAACAACTGCACCAATCAGGTTAGAGAAAGTTGTTCCGCTAAAATAAAGTCTTTAAACAGTAATTTTCAAGATACTTAATCATTATATGTACTTGAAGAATTAACAGGAATGTTGCCAAAAACACCTGTCAATATTAAGGATATAGTTATACCTAAATCTATAAAATTAGCCGATCCACAGTTTGCTCAACCTGCACCTGTTGAAATTCTACTAGGAGCAGACGTCTTTTGGGACATTCTTGGATTGGAACAAAAATCTTTAGGAACTAGTAAACTAAATTTACGAAGTTCTAAATTTGGATGGATTATAGCTGGTCATGCAAACTCAGTTTATGCTAAAGAACTTCATTGCAATCATGCTATTACATCCAACGTACCTTCCAATGTTGATAATATTATAACAAAATTCTGGGAACTTGAAGAACTTCCACAAAAGACAGTTCTCAGTTCCAGTGATTATGCTTGCGAAAGGCATTTTTCAATGACTACAATCCGTTCTGCTGATGGTAGATTTTGTGTGAAGTTACCCCTAAAGGATACTCCAGACTGCCTCGGCGATTCTTACTTTCTAGCTAAAAAAAGATTTCTAAATCTAGAGAAACGATTTCGAAAAAATACAAAACTAAAATTACAATATATCAGTTTCATGCAAGAATATCAAGATTTAAATCATATGTCTGAATTAAAAACCTGTATACCAAATTCATCTTATTTTTTATGCCATCACGCTGTCTTTAAACAAGAAAGCGAATCAACTAAAATTCGTGTGGTGTTTGATGGCTCGGCTCCCTCCACCTCAGGATATTCTCTAAATGATATTCTGATGGTGGGCCCTAATGTACAACAACCTTTGTTTTCTATATTGATAAGAGCACGTCAATATAGATTTCTCTTGACCGGTGACATTGCAAAAATGTACCGTCAGGTAAGCGTCAGTGAAGAGGATAGAAACTTACAATTGATCCTGTGGAGGGTAAACGAACACCATCCATTAAAAATTTTTCAACTCAATACTATCACTTACGGAACCGCAAGTGCTAGCTACTTGAGCACCAGATGTCTTAAACAAGTTGGTGAAGAATGCAGTGATCCCCTTATTAAAGATATCATACAAAATGACTTCTACGTCGATGATTTAATAACCGGTTGTGAAGATGAAGCACAATTAAGGTACATTCTAAATTCAGTTATTCTTTCACTAAATTCGGCCTGTTTTCCTTTACGTAAATTTAAAACTAATGCTACTTCATTGTTTGAAACTTCACATATAGATTCTAAGGATAATCTAATATTGAGCGAGTCTTCGAGTACCCTCGGTCTTGGTTGGAATCCTTCAAGGGACAATTTTACTTTTCCAATTAAAATTCTATCTGAAGGTGATATAATTACAAAGAGAATCATACTGTCCCACTCATCTCGCATTTTTGATCCATTAGGCCTTTTAAGCCCTTGTATTATTCAAGCTAAAATGCTACTACAAAAACTATGGCTAGAAGGATTAGAATGGGACGACCCTGTTTCCTCCCATATTAAAGAAAAATGGAAAGAAATAACTAACAATTTACATTCTATTTCAAATTTACAAATTCCACGTAGAACTCTTTGTGATTCTCCAGTTTTGGTAGAGTTACACACATTCAGCGATGCTTCTCAAAGTGCTTACGGCGCTTGTGTTTATTTACGATCCTTGAATAAGGATCATCAAATCACTACAAAATTGCTTTGTTCCAAATCAAAGGTTACACCTCTAAAACCATGCACCATACCTCGCTTAGAGCTTTGTGCTGCACTCTTGGCTGCTAGATTATATAAAAGTGTCATAGATTCACTAAGATATACTCCTTCTCGCATAGTACATTGGTGTGATTCGACTGTGGTCTTGGCATGGATTAACTGTAATCCTAATAAATTAAGGCAATTTGTTGCTAATCGAGTTGGAGAAATTTTAGAATTAACGAACCCTAGATCATGGCGCTACGTTCCAACTTCATGTAACCCTGCGGATCTGATATCTCGTGGTGTCAATGCTAGCCAGCTATCGAATTTGCAATTATGGTGGTCAGGCCCTACTTATTTACTTAAAAATGAATCTGAGTGGCCTACTTCGACAAACAAAAGGGTAATTGTTGATTTGCCTGAAGTAAAGGTGTTGACAGTATTTGAAGAAGTTGATTTATTTAATTTTAAGAAATTTTCTAGTTTTAGCAAAATACAAAGAATTCTAGCTTACGTGTTGCGTTTTATACATAACATAAATCCTAAAAATAAAAACAATAGATTTCAAAAATTTCTAAAGACTGAAGAGTATAAAAAATCGTTTATTTTAATTTTTAAAATTATTCAAAGGGAGTGTTTTAACACAGAATATAATAGACTATTAAATGGAATGACTTTAAGTTGTAAGTCTAAAATTCTATCGTTGTCACCATTTATAGATGAACATTCCATAATTAGAGTTGGAGGACGAATAGATTCATCAAATTATCAATTCGAAAAAAGGCACCCTATTTTGGTTGATGCTTCTCAATATATGACGAGGTTACTTTTTGAGCGTGAACATACGAGGAATCTCCATGCTGGTCCTCAGTTATTACTGGCCACGCTTAAAGAAACTATATGGCCTGTTAATGGTAGAAGACTCGCTAGAAACGTTGTTAAAAATTGTAACATCTGCACCCGTCTTCGCGGCCAAACACTCAAGCCTAAAATGGGTGATTTACCGGCTTATCGCGTTTCAGTTGACTTTCCATTTCGTTCAGTGGGAGTTGACTACGCTGGTCCTTTTTTAATTTTAAATAGGAAGGGAAGAGGTGCTAAATTAATTAAATGTTATTTATGTATTTTTATTTGTTTACGGTTCAAATGCGTACATTTAGAAGCAGTATCGGAATTGTCAAAAGAAGCATATATAATGACGCTTCGCAGATTTGTAGCGCGTCGCGGTAAGCCTGCGGAGGTGTATTCTGATAATGGACGAAATTTTGTAGCGGCTGCTAAAGAGTTGTCTCAATTTTTAAAACAAAATAACGAATATCTATCTGAGTTTGCGGCTCGAGAGGAAATTAAATTTAAATTTATCCCGGCTTATGCACCTCACTTTGGTGGAATCTGGGAGGCTGGGGTGAAATCCGCAAAATATCATATCAAAAGAGTTATGGGAAATACATATCTTTCGTTCGAAGAATTCGGCACTTTGTTAGCTCAAGTAGAGGCAATTTTAAATAGTCGACCTCTTTGCCCTATGTCATCCTCACCCAATGATCTCCTTACACTATCCCCCGGGCACCTTTTAATTGGCAGACCATTAAATGCCTTGCCATCAGCTGTTCTTGAAGATATGAAGGAGACATCATTGAATCGCTACGCTCGACTTGAACGCATACGCCAGCACTTTTGGCGAAGATGGCAAAAGGAGTATATATCCGAATTACAACAGAGAACAAAGTGGAAGACATCTAAAGCAACTCTTAATGTTGGAGACATGGTGTTAATACACGAAGATAATAATCCACCACTGAATTGGCGCATGGGAAGAGTAACCCAATTATTTCCTGGACCAGATGGCATTTCCCGCGTTGCCGACGTTCACACCACAAAAGGCACCATACGTCGTCCATTAGTCCGACTGTGTCGTCTGCCAGCTGTTGAAGAAACTTCGGGTTGAAGAACTTGGTATCTTCAACGGGGGGCAAGATGTTCGCGCCTGGAGGCGCCTTGCGTTTTATTAGTAGCAAGTCGCCTAACGTTGCTATTGTTTTATAGAAGGCGTTCCTATTAGACGGTGCTTGTAAAATTATTTTTATTAATCTCACTCTCTCAATCATAAGACCTCGCACTATGTAAATCGGGCTCCACAATTATATTAAATAATATCAAAATAAATAAGTATATTGTGCTGTATTCAACGTTTTATTGAAGAACCAGTACCAGTCTTTTGCCTAAACAAGTACATTCATTTAATATATAAGCTAGGATTGGAGCTATTGTCTCAATTACCGATTTAGAAACTTCAATGGAATTATCCCATAAATCAGCGGTTTTCTTTTCTTTAGCTGATTAAAAGATTTTATTATATCGTTAAAATCAATGTGTTGAAAGTGAAATTGGCTATTATAATTATTTAAACTTGTCTTTAAAATAGATTCAGTGACAGTGGAAGAGGAATTCAAAGATTGTGTAATTAAGACTGGAATTTCAGTAAATAAATTTTCAATATTTTTATCATTTATAATGCAACATTGTAAGCTATTCGTTGTAAAAATGTATTATTTTTTATCAAGAAAGTGTTAATTTGAGATAACCAACATTAGTACCGAACATTTTATACTTTTATTATCAACTGTAACAGAACATCTCAAATTAACCAACAAAAATAATTGTTTATTTCAGCAACAACGTTACAATCCTTTGTAAACCATAGCATGCGATTACTATTTTTACTACAATAATGAGCCACATACAAATGTCCCGTTATAGCTGCAAAAATAAATCACCAAAAAAACAAAAAGCTGTAGTTACCATTTCAACAAAACCGTGACACCATGAGCTGTTACATTTTTGCCGCAACCAGGCAGCACTTTCCTCCTCAAGCGAGCGGCGACAACTGACATGAACCGATCTTGCATTGAACTTAGGAGCGGAAAGAGATAGCGCTAAACCGATAGTCGCCATCCTTTTCCTTCATTACTCGGTCATTTTCGGCGCTAGAAATATCGCGTTTTAGCAGCAAGTAGAGCGCGATGCGCCGAATTCTACTATATTATCATTCAATAACGATACATATTTGCGTTAACACGTTCTTGTCGCAAATGAGCGACATTATTTATGTAAGATTTATTTATTATATGAAAAGGGAACCGATATTTTGGCCAGATATTAGAATGGATCAATTCATGAGGCGGTAGGGTTTTAAGTCCGCCTTCCTTGCAGAATAGAAGCTTTCGCTTGAGGTAATGAGTAGCTGGTGAAATCGAGGCGGTGGGGTGTCAAGTCCACCTCGGAAGCAGATTTTGACTTTTTTAGTATTTTTATTTTGTCGGGTTTACAGTCTGAAATGATCTAGAAAAGTTAGTAAGTTCTATCTTCAAAGGAAAGGTGTTTAAGCACCATACATCAAAGAAAAAGGGTTTCTCGTTACCTTAAATAATACACCAAATAAATAAATGTCAAATTTCAAACTCATACCTACGTAGAACACTTTCATTTTGAATATCAAAAGAACATGTTTTCTCCATAATCTAAAAGTATAGAAAAATATATTTTAAGTATTAAATATCGTGTCAAAAATTGGATTTTCTTTTCTCCATACTTACCTATCTGAAAGTGTGGGTAAAGATACCTACACAAATGGTCCATATATACACGCTATAAAAATCCCGAATTGTCAAGTCCATCGAAATCAAAATTGAAATGAAAATGGTCACGATGATCTTTTAAACATTATAAACCAAATGTTACCATCAACAAAAGCGATTCGTTTCTGGCACTTCGCCGGCCGCTGCCGCGGCACGCTCGCTACGCTCGCTCGGCTCGTGCGTTGTTTTTCATACACTAACCTAACCTTACCCATATGTCATAATAAACCTATACAAGTTTTTGTTGCCTTTCTTATTGTAAAGTTCTTGAGCATAAACGAGTCGCTTGTGGAATCAGAGCAGTGGGATTTTAGGTCCGCCTCTTGTTATGTTTACAGTTCGAAATTGCCTAGAAAAAGTTAGTGAGTTCAAATGAATTATGTTTAAGTACACGAAGCACCATACGTCAAAGAAAAATGGTTGCCGGTTTACACTAAATAGAAAAAGAAACATTCAGTTGAAAAACACAAGCAAAACTAAAATAAAATCTGGAATAGATCGGCTTGTAGTCATTTATTCTCTTATTTTTATTCAAAAGTAGGTTAATACAGAAGTAGGGTAATATTGGGCATTCTGTCCCCCACTCGTTCGTGTCGGCGTTTTGCCGCCACTCACTCATGGAATGACAGTATGCCCAATATTATAAATAGATATTACATTCATTTGATGACAGTTTTTTGAAGAAAATCCATAAAATGTTTCTGATTACTCGCACTTTATATAAATAGTCAAATTTGTACAAATTGACTCATTTTATCTAGGACAACCGAAAGAATTGCTTACTACTATGAAATTTATAAAACAATCTGAAACGTTGCAATTGGATAGAATTTGTTCAGATGCTGAGACAGTTATTTCTCGACATGGAAACTTGCTTCCTAATTCAGTTCGGTGTTTAGTTTGCGGTCCATCAAACTGTGGAAAAACAAATTTAATAATAGGTCTTCTGTTGCATGAAAATGGATTACATTTTAAGAATGTATATTTATACTCAAAAACACTGTATCAAACTAAGTACATTTATTTAGAGAACGTCTTTAAATTGCTACCTAGTGTTACGTTTGCAAAATACAGTGATAATGAATTGATTCTCAGTCAACATGATGCTAAGCCCCATTCTGTAATAATTTTTGATGATGTTGCTTGTGAGAATCAAACTAATATGCGAGATTATTTCGCTATGGGCAGACATAAATTTATTGATTGTTTTTACTTAAACCAAATGTTAGCGACGAGCTCATTTGAAGGTAGCTTAATAAATAAGTATAGAAATATAATGTAGGTAAATTGAACACCCGTAGAGGGCGCAGCGGTGTGGCGCAGTCAGTCTGCACGCATCCACGCTAAGTGATAGGCATTTCTTTAACGCACCTTATATAAATAAAATCAAATTGTGAAACCATCTACATATTTTCATTGACCAGCCCTCTAAAGTCTACAAAGCTGGTCTTCGAGCGGATCTTAGCTGAAATTTGATGTTTCACACGCCGCCTTCCAAAATGGTGAACACGCGCAATACTACCCGCCGCGACAGAGAAAATTTTGAAAAAAGCGTTAAAAATGACGAAAATCACGCCGTTCAACAGGAAAATGTAAAGGTGATGATCCCGCAACCTGCCAGCAGTGTCAAGGTGGAATCATGCCCACCAATCAGAATACCTTCAGTCGCCGCGTCATCACGTTCCAGAAAATCTTCTACCTCTTTTGAAGCGCGTCGAAAAAAATTGATTTTGGAAGCTGAAAAAAGAAAAGCCGATATTAGGATGCAACTTATAGACAAAGAGTTAGAAGCAGACATAGCCAACCTAGAGGAATACAGTTCACATGATGGAAACTCATTAACACGCAGAGAAGTTGAGAATTGGATGGAAAAGAGTCAGATGGAGTTGGACAGGCAGGCCGTCCCCAAATATGGACCCAAAATGGACGATCTACCTCCGCCAATGGCGACCGCTGTCAATACTATGGATAGGACAGTTCAAATGTTGGCCGCTGCAGTAAAGAACCTGACCGCTGCTCCAGTTCATCACAAGGCTGACACTCATTTGCTAAGCCGGATATGTACACCAAAAGATCTACCAGAGTTCTCAGGTGATCCATTGGACTGGCTTCAATTTAAACGAACATACGAGGAGTCTACAGAAGTCTGTAATTTCAATGAGAAGGAAAATTTATGGAGACTAAGAAAGTGTTTACGAGGTCAAGCAAAAGAAGCCGTATCAGCTCTGCTTATCAGTGCCACTTCACCTGATCGTATTATATCTACTTTGGAGCTCCGTTTTGGCGATCCTGACTGCATAATATCCCGTTTAATACAGGACCTCAAGAAACTCCACGCAGTATCACAGGAATACCAAAGGGATATCGTATTGTTTTCTGTGAAAGTGCAAAACTTTGTGGAAGCTGTACGTGCCGTTGGCAGAGAAGAATATTTACAAGGTATGAATATTGTGTCAATAATCTTGTCCAAGTTGCCGACGGTACTAATATCAAAGTGGTCTGATTATAGCTATCCCTTAATACAAGCAAAAGTAAAATCACGATTACATATTTTATCAGATTTCTTAACCGAGGAGGCAATTAAAATAAGTACAACGGCAAATATGTACACTTTGAGTGCGCGTACGGATACCTACAAATATAAACACAATGATTGTAATAATGTTCGACCACAAACTGTTTTATTACAAACTGAAACGCAGACTGTTGATAATAAGTGTCGATTTTGCCGAACATCTGTTCATAAACTCGTAGATTGCAAAAAGTTTAAGAAGTCGTTATGTAAAACGAGATGGCAACATGTAAAACGTTATCGTGTGTGCTTTAAGTGTTTAGAATCAACACACAACAGAGAAACATGCCCAGCGCCGGTCTGCGATAAGAATCAATGCGGCCGCGCGCATCACAGATTACTTCATTATGCAAACAATAATACAACGAGTGTATCACCGCAACAAAAACAGGAATCGCCCGCGATGCACAATATCAACGCGCCCGTTACAAGCGAATCAGTGACGAATGTTAACGCGAGTGTGTGTAAAGTGTTATTAAAAGTCGTGCCTATACGCGTATATACCCATAACGGCGGTTATATCGATACGAGCGCATTACTTGACGACGGTTCGACTGTTACTATGATAAGCTCCGAGCTAGCCGCCCGAGCGGGGCTGTGCGGCCGCAGTGAATCGATGCACGTGTGCGGCCCGTGGAGCGATAACAAACTGGTTTACGATACTACGGTAGTGAACATGAGACTTTCTGGTATAGACAATAAGGTGTACGATATTAAAGCGCGCAGTGTTAGTGGATTAAATTTGCCTATACAAAAATTGTCAGTTGTAAATTGCGATGTTTATGAATATTTAAATAGTATTAGAGATAAATTATGTACAATTGATATGAAACCAGAAATGTTGATAGGGCAAGATAATTGTAATTTGTTGTTACCTCTAAATGTTTTGATAGGTAAACCAAATGAGCCGTCAGCTACACTTACCCCCTTAGGTTGGAGCATTCACGGATGCTTGAATATTTCGGGTGGGGCGCGCGGCGCGGTTTGCGCTCGCAAGCAGCGCGACCACACAATCTTGCATATCTCCATGCTGGGTTCGAAGGAACGTGAGCTGTAGGAATTACACGAAGAGGTACGTCGAGGTTTCACCCTTGAGACAATGGGAGTGACCGGTAAGGTAAGATTAAACAAAGAGGACGTTCGCGCCGTCGAGCAACTGGAACAGTCAGCCCAGTTGATTGATGGGAGGTGGCATATCGGCTTACCTTGGAAGGATCCAAATTGTTTAATGCCAGATACGTTTCCTAGTGCTTTAAATAGGCTTAAAGGGGTAGAACGAAAGATGAATAAAGACATAGGTTATTCTGAGCGATATAACGATAGGGTAAATCATTTGTTTGTCAATGAGTATGCTCGGGAGCTGAATGATAATAAGCGAACACAAAAGACGTGGTATTTACCACATTTTGGCGTAGACAACCCGAACAAAAGAAAACTGCGGTTGGTATTCGATGCAGCCAATAAAACTGAAGGTTTGTCTTTAAACGATTATTTATTAAAGGGTCCCGATCTACTTAGCTCATTATTTGGAATCATGCTACGCTTTAGGGAATATAATGTAGCAGTAACAGGCGATATTCAGGATATGTTTCTTCGAATAAAAATATTATCTCAAGATCAGGACGCATTTAGGTTTCTGTGGCGGGCAAACCCTGCATAACCGGTAAAAACTTATGCCATGACCTCACTTATATTCGGCGCCAATTGTTCGCCATTCATTGCGCAGTTTATAAAAAATAAGAATGCGCAACTGCATGGGTCATCATCACCGGAAGCTGTAGATGCAATCGTAAACTCACATTATATGGACGACTATATCCAGAGTTTACCGAATGAAGAAACTGCGATAGATATGGTAAATAATATTTCTTGCATTCATAAAAAAGGGGGATTTCACATACGTAACTGGGGCTCTATTTTTGAATCATTCGTCTCGCGTCGAGCGCTCGTTTTCTACTGATTTTCGTTCGACTTAACAAATTCGCCATTTCTAAATCGCTCGACTGCAACGAATGGTATGAACCACTCGTCGCTTAGCGAACGTTGTATGCGAGTGATAGTAGAAAACGAGCGCTCGACGCGAGACGAATGATTCAAAAATAGAGCCCCTGGACTAGTAACAGCGTAGCGGTGTTGAACTGTGTACCAAAAGATACTTTAGGGATTGCAACAGTAAAGTTCAAAATTGATCAACAGTGCGACGGCGAGCGCACGCTCGGACTAATCTGGTATCCGGACGCGGACGAGCTGGCGTTCGACGTTTCATTTAAGCGCATTCCCATGAGTATTATGCAAGGTAAACAAAGGCCTACAAAAAGAATTATGCTACGCGTCGTAATGTCTATTTTCGACGTGTACGGCTTCCTATCCCCGTTTACCATTCAAGGAAAAATTATGCTACAGGATATCTGGCGGTCAAAAGTGGGTTGGGATGATGCCATTCCTCAAGAGGTTTATAATAAATGGCTCGAATGGATCGAATTATTAAAGTTAATTAACAAAATTCGTATACCTAGGTGTTATCAGCGAATCACCACGAGTGCGAGCGAGACCTATTGTACGCAGGTAAGCGACGTAGCGGATTCGTCCACTGCTACGTCAAATGCTGCTACAGATGCTACGACAACAGCTACGACTCGGCCAAGCGGTTGCGATGACGCGATAACGCACATAGCAACAAGTACTACTGCGAACAGTGCGTCGTGTTCGATGCACAATCAATTCTATAGTAACTTAGAGTTACATATGTTTAGTGATGCATCGCAGAAAGCGATCTGCGCGGCGGCGTATTGGCGCTGGGTTTATAAAGATAAAATAAACGTTGCGTTAGTGGCCAGTAAGTGCAGAGTGGCACCAGTTAAGTCAGTAACTGTACCACGTCTTGAGTTACAAGCGGCATTGTTAGCCGCGAGACTCGCATATACAGTTACTAAAGAACACAGATTGACGCCTCAACGACGTTACTTCTGGTGCGACTCCACTACCGTTTTACATTGGTTGCGTAATGACACTCGCACATACAAGACGTTTGAGGCAAACCGCCTGGGGGAGATTGACGAACTAACCACTGTCTCAGAATGGAATTATGTACCTACGAAACTTAACGTAGCGGACATAGCAACACGAGATGTTTTTAACTACGATTGCTTTCTTAATGAGTGGTTTCACGGACCTCGGTTTTTATATATGGATGAGTCTTGTTGGCCGTGCGATATTTTGGAATCTTCTGTGGATGTTCAGTTGGTTTCAGACTACCTAGGACATATTCAAAATGAAACTGACTTATCTGTTCCCGACTCTGAAAGATTCTCTTCGTGGCTCCGCCTCCTTCGATCTACTGCTGCTGTCCTAAAATTTATAAATAAATGTAAGAAAATCACCTGCATTGAAGACATCACAATGATGGAACAAGCCGAGTGTCTCCTACTTCGGAAGGCGCAAGCCGACTCATTCTCGAATGAAATTCGTCTACTCATGAATAACAATAATATACCGCGAGACAGTAAATTACGGAATTTATCACCATATCTGGATGAACAAAGGCTTTTACGCGTGGGCGGTCGCATTGATGCTGCACCTGATGTCACGGCTGAATTTAAGAGACCTGTAATTCTTGATGGACGTCACCCCACTGCGAAATTGATTGTAAGACACTATCATGTGCAAGCTGCACATGGTAACCAGGAAACTGTGGTGAACAATTTAAGACAAAAATACTGGGTAATTAGAATTCGACCTACCGTGAAAGATGTCGCTTCGAAATGCTTTCTATGTAGATTAAGAAAAGCAAATCCACTGATGCCCAGGATGGGTGACTTACCTGAAGCACGACTGGCACACCATCAACGCCCCTTCACTTATTGTGGAATTGATCTGTTTGGTCCAATGGAGGTTGTAGTGGGAAGAAGAAAGGAGAAAAGATATGGTGTATTATTCACCTGCCTCACTGTTCGCGCGATCCACATTGAACTAGTGCATTCTCTCACCACAGACTCGCTCATAATGGCACTACGTCGTATGTCCTGTCGAAGAGGATGGCCCAGGTACATATTTTCTGATAATGGTACAAACCTTCGTGGAGCCGATGTTGAGCTACGTAAAGCCATACAGGAGATGGATGACGAGGCTTTAAAAGCTGAAGCTTCGAACCACGGCGCTCAGTGGACTTTTATCCCTCCTGCAAGTCCGCATTGGGGTGGGGCGTGGGAACGCCTAATTCGTAGCGTCAAGTCTTCTCTCAGAGTAGTGCTAAAAGAGCGAGCTCCCAAGGACGAGGTACTGAGGACCTTTCTTATGGAGGTCGAAAATATTGTAAACAGTCGACCTCTAACTCACGTTTCAGTGGAACCAGAAAGTCCCGAAGCGTTAACACCTAACCATTTTTTAATTGGTACGACTACTAACTTACCAATCGCTGGAGCCTTCGATGACTCGGATCTGTACCTGAGAAAGCAGTGGCGACAGGCACAAAGGCTGGCAGATATGTATTGGCAGCGGTGGCTCAAAGAATTTCTACCAACACTTATTCCCAGATATAAATGGCATGACGATAAAAACCGATTGAAGGTGGGTGACTTTGTCCTTGTTGTGGATCCTGCCTCACCCAGAAATCATTGGCCGCGGGGCATCATACAGGACGTTTTCCCAGGCAAAGATGGTCGAGTACGTGTCGTAGAGATTCGAACTACAGGTGGTGTATTGCGGCGGTCCGCGGCGCGCGTCGCTCCTGTACCATTAGGTGTAAAGTGCTGATACAGCACTGGGGTGGGGAATGTTAGCGACGAGCTCATTTGAAGGTAGCTTAATAAATAAGTATAGAAATATAATGTAGGTAAATTGAACACCCGTAGAGGGCGCAGCGGTGTGGCGCAGTCAGTCTGCACGCATCCACGCTAAGTGATAGGCATTTCTTTAACGCACCTTATATAAATAAAATCAAATTGTGAAACCATCTACATATTTTCATTGACCAGCCCTCTAAAGTCTACACCAAACATATAGTAAAATACCAAAACAACTAGTAAGAGACAATGCAAACCTTATAATATTATTCAAACAAGACGATATAAATTTACGACATGTATATGATGAACATGTGAATACAGATATGTCGTGGTCAGAATTTCGGGAAATGTGTTCAAAAATTTGGAAAGATACATACAACTTTTTAGTCATTAATAAAGATTGTGCAAAAAATGACGGTTGCTACAGAATGAACTTCGACACCTTCGTTACTTTCGATGAGTAACCAAATAAAGTTACTTTCAATCTAGAACACAATTCATTTAAGAAATAAAGCTATAAGATACAACACGTTGCATAACTCAAGCTACTGTTCTTTCAAAATGGAAATGGAATTAAAAGCTGCGGTTGTTCGAGCTGCAGAAGGTGTTAAAAAGAAGCTGAAGGAAATGCGTATGAGGGAATCTTATCAAGAAAACATGTTAAATACAGTTTTTCAACCCATCACTAAACCACTTCATCAAATAATTCATTATAACACAAATCCTTCAAAATCTAACAAATCTAAAGTCCATGAAGTACCTAAAGATGACAATTTGAATACAGACTCTGAGAATACATATTTTAAACGTAACGATTCCATATCCGAGTCCCATGAATGCGATTCTGATGACAATATTGATGAAAACAGTTTCGATGGTCAAAATAAAAATAATACAAGCGATACATCGTTTGCAACAGTCGAGTCCGTCCACAGTCCTAACCGAGATGCTTTGTCTTGCTCATTATCTTCGGAAGTGTTTGAGGATGTGCCATTTGGTGTCAGAAGAGAACGAGGTAAACTATTGATGGGTAACTCACGTGTGGAAGTTCACGAGGAGAATATATCCGTAGCAGGTCGAATATACAAGAAAACTCCTGGATTATATGAACTTTTGTTCAAGAGAGTTCCTGAATTAAATTTGGTTACAGAAAAAGATTCGCAAGTATATAAAGCATTGTTGTTAGAAACAAATGCTCATCGAAGAGATTATGATCCAAATAAACTAATAAAAACTAATCGAGGTCGAAAGTATTTGCAAATTATAAAACCGCTGTTTAAGTTACGCAAAGCTTCAACATCTTCTGTTTCTTCTAGAACAGAACAATTAAGTGAAGGAGAAGGGTTAAGACTTAAGAAAAAATTTAAGAAATATACTGATTATATTTATTGGGATGATCCTAATGAGTTAGTTGAAAGATTAAAATTACTGATAGCTTCTAAAGAAGCAGGAAATACTGGAGTAGAAAATGAAATAATTTCTATTATTGAAGAATTACGTGAAAACGGAATTATAAAATAGTTGTCATAGTTTGTTGTTTTTTATTTACACACTCTCCCTTGATTGCATCGGATCTCTAATTAATAAAAATGAATATTGATAAATTCGGGCATCATTTCCACAAAAGACTACGTTTGTCTGAACTGTTAGATTTTAGGGAAAACTCTTTAATGAAATCAGAAAGTGGGTGTTTTAATTTACAATCATCTAGATTAACTGGAGTCAACACACCTTTGGAAAAGGATGACGCTGTCAATAAACAATACGTAGATGAAAAAATTGCAACCTTGTGCACGAAGCATGAACTGCATGTTTGGATAGAATCAATAAAAGCTGATATCACCCACAAAATTAAACAGTTTGAAGAGAAGTTTAACACTAAGAGCTTGAATGAACAGAATGTAACCAACAGAAAAAATGGTCAAGCTCCAAGTAGTAAAAGAAATCCATAGGTCTGCACGTAAAAACTTTATTCGAAGATCTGTAGTACTAAAAGGCATTAATGATCTATGGCAAGCAGATCTAATTGATTTTAAATCTTTAAAAAAATATAACAGTGGTTACACATATATTTTAATTGTTATTGATTGCTTTAGCAAATATGCATGGGATATTCCCTTAAAGTCAAAATCGAGAAAATGTGTGGTTAATGCGTTTAAGAAAATTCTCAAAACAAGTGGTCAATCTCCTATTCACTTACAAACTGATATGGGAACAGAATTTTACAATGAATCATTTAAAGAACCAGTGCAGTCACTAAATATAAAGCACTATTCGACTTACTCTACAAAAAAAGCATCTATTGTTGAAAGATTGATAAGAACATTAAAGAACAAATTGCATGTATTTTTTAGCTACATATAACGGTAGTTATAAATGGGTGGGAAAGACTTTAGAAGATGTTTTGAATACTTATAATAATAGCAAGCACAGTGTCACTAAATATAAACCAGTTAATGTAAATTCGATAAATGAAAAAAAGGTTAAGAATAACATCGAAAAGTTTTTAACAGACGAATTAAATCACAAAGGAATAAATTTCAAATAGGTGATTTTGTTAGAATAAGCAAATACAAAAGCAGTTTTGAAAAGGGTTATACACCGAATTGGTCAACAGAATTATTTATTATTAAATCGGTCAATAAAACTGATCCTGTTACATATAATTTACAAGACCAAAGGAGTCAACCAATATAAGAAACGTTTTACCAGGAAGAGTTACAAAAAACTAATCATCCTGATGTTTATTTAGTAGAAAAAGTAATTAAAAAGAAGGGTAATAAATTGTTCGTTAAATGGTTAGGTCTCCCTAATAGTGAAAACAGTTGGATTGATCGCAGTTCAATCACTATATAATATAAGAGTTAAATAGCATTTTTTAAATAGAGAGAATAGAGTTAAATAGCTCCTCCTTGCATATCCAGATATGCAAAGAGGAGGACTAGTCAACAGTATAATTGACAGTTTACCGTTTGAACTACATTTACCAGGATATAACTATTGTGAACCGGGGACCAAGTTAAAAGAAAGATTAGCGAGAGGTAATAAAGGAGTCAATGAATTAGACGAAGCCTGCGAATTTCATGATATTGCGTACATAAACACTGATTCAAACAGTAGACATAAAGCAGACTTGGAACTACTCAGCGTGGCTAAGAGACGATTGCATTCGAAAGACGCTGGAAGAGGTGAAAAACTAGCGTCATGGTTAGTTAGTAAAGTTATGAAAGCTAAAGTAAAAAGTGGTTCTGGAGTAAAAAAATTTAAGACAATTGTATCAAAAATTCAATCTCAAATAAAAAAAAATCAAACCAAAGAGCCATACAGCTGCAATTAAGTATGCATATGAAGCTGCTAAAAAATGCTTTCCCAAAAATTGTCATTTTCGTCTACCGCGAATAATACCGATTCCAAAGACAGGAGGAATATTACCTCTGATACCCATTTTTGCGGGATTGTCTGCTCTAGGTGCATTAGCTGGAGGTGCAGCAGGTGTTGCGAAAACGGTAAATGAATACAAAGCTGCACAACAAAATTTAAAAGAATCAGAACGTCACAATAAAACCATGGAAGCTATTGCATTGGGAAAAGGTCTTTACATCAAACCGTATAAAAAAGGCAGTGGTTTATTTATAAGAAGTTCAAAAAACTAATTTCGCAGTTACCCAATAAAGCTTTATCTAATATTGAATTAATGAAATATTCTAGAAATATACCCCATTTTCGAGGAGTTTATATGAAAGATAGATTACCAACTAAGTCAAAACCAATAGAATGTGGAATCGTTAATTTAGATAATCATAATAACAATGGAACGCATTAGGTAGCTTATGCAATAATAAACAGTTATTGTGAATATTTTGATAGTTTTGGTGATTTAAAACCACCAAAAGAGTTATTGAAATATTTCGGTCATCGTGATATTTATTACAATTATAATCGATATCAAAAATATAATAGCGTTAATTGTGGACATTTATGTTTAAAATTTTTGCACAACTTTTGGGATCAAGTTAGTATATATTGACAGACTTGATTTTTATATATACATTTTCACGATGTCTTTCACATTGTCTATAACTGGCAAAAGTTCCATATTAACCACGAACTACTCACCAACTTTAAATCTGAATGGTGATTATGAATGTGCATTATTGCATTTCTCGACTTTTAATTCTATACCGAATATCACTAAAGCTAATAACAAATTTCACTATGGTACTAATGAAGTGGTTGAGATTCCTGAAGGAGCTTATGAACTACAAGATATTTACGATTTTTTAAAGTTCAAATTCAAAATTCAAATTCAAATTATTTTATTGCATGTCACATTCTTACAAACAAAGAGGGGGTACATAATTTATGGTAGGATACATGTGACGTCCTGCTAGGACATGGCAACATCTGAGAATTTATCAGTTAGTATATTTATTAAACTGCGAAATATTCATCAATTTTATAATAACATTTTTCCAACAAATAGCATGTCAAATTTTTCTTAAAATCATTTACATTTTTCTTCAATTTTATGTAACCTGGTAATTTGTTATATACTTTTATACACATATAATGCGGGCTATCTTTAAGTATTGTTAATCTTGATGGTGGAAGATATAATCTTTTTTTATGACGTGTGTTTCTACTGTGGGTGTCTTCAACTCTTGTGAATGTGTCTATGTTTTTATGTACAAAAACTGATATGTCCTGAATGTATATTGACGGCAGCGTGAGCACATTATAATCGTTTTTATACAATCCTCAAACTATATTTTATATTTTTAACACACTTTCATATCGAGTAAACTAGTTTTTATATTTATTTATTGGCAAAAATACGGAGCTATATTGACATTTGACATTTGTCCTTGACTTGAAGTTTTTAAATATAGTTTTTAGACTTGAAGTTTTTAAATATAATTTTAAATATAGTTTGAAGTAAAAGATTGTGTTTTAAAGTTATATTGCAATAACAATACACTAAAGACAACTATATTCTGTACTAAAGATATTCATTTTGAAAAACACGATTCTTTCGGAGAATTGCTGGGTTATAGTAAGGAAGTCCTAAAAAGTCATATATTACATGAGTCACTTCTTCCCGTAAACATTTTATCAACGACTGTGGTGAGAGTCGAATGTGATATCATAAGCGGGTCGTATATAAACGGTGAACCAAGTCATATACTACATGAGTTTGCACCCACGGTACCTCCGGGTTATAGAATAATAGAAATACCAAAGAATACTATATATTTTCCAGTGAACAGAGATACTATCAATAGTATCACCATAAGAATACTAGATATATATAATAATCCTGTTGACCTTCGAGGAGAAGAAGTAAATTTATACTTACATATAAAGATACATGATTGATTACAATAAAAACGTATCATCTCATAGTCACAAGTTTAGTGGTATTCGATCACTTCGCAAGAACACACATTCTTCTGATAATATTAAACTAACTCCACAAAATAAAGCATTTTTGAAATTGATTGGATTGTTAAAATGAATATTCTAAATATTACAAATCCGCCTGCATATGACAATTCTATAGAGTGCATAGAAACTCATTCTTATAAACCATACATAACAAGTTTCAATAGAAATGATGAAATAAGAATACCGATAAATCAACAAGACTTATATGTGCTTCCAAGTGCAAGCACCTTGTATATTGAAGGAGTGGTAAATGTGATCAAATTTGGAGATAAGGGTACAAAAGAACGAGTGCCTTCTTTTCATTTTACTAATAATGCGTTGATGTACTTGTTTCAAGACATACGTTATGAGTTAAATGGCGTTGAAATAGATAAAGTGAAAAATGCTGGTATAACAACTACTATGAAATCTTTACTATCCATGAATGAAACTGAATCGAAGATATCTGAAGTCTGGGGTTGGAACATATAGGGTTTAAAAAATACTATCGGTAGTCACTTCTCTGTATCAATACCACTAAGTAACATACTAGGATTTGCTGAAGATTATAAAAAGGTTATAGCAAATTGTAAACATGAGCTTGTTCTATTACGAAGCAATACAAACCTCAATGCTTTAAAACTTAATAACGATTAAGTAATAGATAGTATTGATATACATAAAATAATTTGGCGTGTTCCTCATGTCAAAGTATCTGACAGAGAAAAAATCAATTTACGCAAAATTCTGGAAAAACATAAACCAATTCAATTGACGTTTCGGAACTGGGATCTTTACGAATACCCAATGCTACCAAAGACCACTAAACATACATGGTCAATTAAAACTTCTACTCAGATTGAAAAACCTAGGTATGTTATTCTCGGCTTGAAAACTAATAGAAAAAATAATGGATCAAAAGATATGTCCCAATTTGATCATTGTAATCTACGTGATGTTAAGGTTTATTTAAATTCTATTTATTACCCTTATGAAAGCTATAATACCGACTTTGCAAAGCACAACTATGCCTTAATATATGAACAATTCGCAAATTTTCAGCAGTCTTATTATTCGCGTAATTGTTCAAGGCAGAACGATAATATAAAAACAGGACCCGTTATTAACATTCGCTTAGAATTAGAGAGCCATAAGGAGATACCGGACCAGACATCAGCATATTGTTTGATTTTAAACGATTGCATAGTCGAATATAAACCTCTTAGTAATATAATTCGTAAAATATCATGACTTCTACTGTTCTTTCGATATTCAAGGATTTAAAGATTATCAAAATAAGTTCATTTTAAAAGAATTAGCATTGTCGACGAAGGATATTTCTCAGGTTTTCTTAGTAAAACCACCCTACCCGTATTCAAAGTTAACCGTGGATGAAAAAAAGAAAGTGAGATGGATTGAACGAAATAGAAGTATCACGTGGAGTGAAGGAAATATTGACTACAGAGAATTCAAAAGACTTATCATTCCAATTTTACAAAACAAAACTATAATCATGAAAGGATTAGAGAAACAGAAATGGATAAAGGAATTGTGTGAAAACTGTTTTTTGATAAATATTGAAGAAAAAGTTAGTCCTAATTTTTTAGATCTGTATAAAACATATTGTAAGTGTGAATCTAATTTTAATTGTTTAGACCATAAAAAAGAATGTGCGCTAAAAAATGTTTTCTGTATTAAGAAGTGGTATTTAAATAATTGTGTGTAATAATGTTTAATAAAATTAAATTTATAAGAAAAAGTGTATTATTTTAAATTAAAACCTTACTATTATTTTGCATATCTGTACCATTCTCGACTCAATGGTGACTAGGAAATTTCGTAAACATCCGTTGATGCCACTACGACAACTTTAATCTTAAAAATTATGAAAATGTCAAATTGATTAAATAAAACAAAGAAAATATATTTTAGGGTTTATATTTCAAAATAATATAAAATATAAAACTAACTACTACTAAATATAATAATTCACTTGACACTTGAAATTCAAATGACAAAATTATTGTCACATATTTTCTTACTTATATTTCTTATTAATTGTTCCGTTTGTTCCATAATTGGATCATAATGATCAGCCACTACATACTGACTGCTGTACAGTATTTTTTCGTTGTCACTTTCACTTTGCACTATACTACTGTTTTCCAAGTCAACAATCTCCACTTTGATGAGTCGAAAACCTCGTTTAGGTTCATTAGTGTAAATGTAGGATCCCACACTATGTACGTTCGATCTTTTCGGAGGCACCACTGCACATTCTTCTTGAGCTCCACGTTTTCCCCTTTTCTTCTTTGGTTCTCGTTGAAGCTTAGCCAACTCTGGGAACATTTCGTCAAAACCAGCAAGAGGATCCTGAGCATTTTGCTCAAACAAACTGCATGAATTAATTTCGTTTTCCATTTGTAATTTAACTTAATATCGTGTTGATATCACAATGACCAATTGTGGAATGTTTCAGAAACCACATAATTTGCCAATAAGGTGATGTACCTACTGACAGTACAATAATGCTGACTTAATAATGAAATCAAGTTCATGTAGCAAAGCATATTCAGCAATATTTATTTCCTGCAGTTATACCTACAACCTTGATTTGATTTTAAACACATGCATCTATTAAATGTAAAGTTATATATGTTCATTAATAATAACAACTTCTTGAAGAGTATTACATTAAATAAATATATAAAAGTTAAAGTACTAATGTAACTTACCTAATATAATAAAATAACCTAAAAAAGAGACATTTTAAAACGTTAACCAACATAATAAGCCAACCGTTACAGTATATTAGAACTACCCCAAGCAGTAGTGGATATTCTATCAGATGATATCAATCTTTTATCATCATTACCAGAGAGAGCAATTTTGTTAACACCTCTCGTAAAGATTTCATGTTTGATGGATTTAAACAAAATATTTTTTTTACGTATTATATTCGCGTTTAAAAGTACTGATTCATAGTCACTCATATTAAGGTCGCGAATTACATATGATTTGACTCCTTTAGCTTTTTTTATAACTTTATCTAAAGTTTTTATACAGTACAGTTTAGATCTTAGTCCAACAAAATCAGATATCAATTGTCCTCCCATTTCATCTTTGAATAATCCTGGTACCTTTTTATTAATTAAAGGTATTTTGAATTGATTTTCTTCATTAAAATTACTAGTATCAAAAAAATTTAAGAAAAATGTTTTCAGATCTTTATAAAAATCTAGAGTTTTTATGATGTAAATAAAACTGTCGGTGTCGGTATAGCAAAGCTTCACGCGGTCATGATAATACGGCTTAACTATATTATAATGAAAGTGGTACATATGTGCTTTAGATAGCTCTAAAACGGTAAAACCGACGTAGATGGGTTTGTCTAATAAAATTTCATCAGGTTTCATTTGTACAGCAACCAAATTTTCTGTAAATACAGAAACGCTATGAAAATAAGGATTAGCGATTAGTTTACTAGCACTCAATCTTTTTTTAGTTTTATTACCAGTATCAGACCAATAGTTCACTAAATGTACATTTACACGAGCTTCATTATTTTCTAACGTTTTCCCAAACACCGAGTTGTTCAAGAGCTTAAAAAAATCTTGTTCAAAGGTGGATTCTGCCTTTTGACGCAAACGTGTATTCAATTCTATATATTTTTTAAGATACGCACTTTGTCTAAATGTAATAGCTCGATGAATTTTGCGTAGTTGAAGTCCATGTTCTAAACATTTTTTTAAGTGTACGTAATGAATGACATAATTATACTTATTGTATAAATTAGGTATCAGTTTCTTATTTTTACCGCCCGGTGGAATGAATTTTTCAGGACAGAATGGTAAATCATTATGATAATGATGCAAGTGTTCAGGATAAAGCAAGTCCACTTCAAGAATATATCCGTTTTCTGCGTTATCATCTATGGATAAAACGTTTAACTCCTCTATTTCATTATTATTTAAAAATCTAAAGTTAGAGTAAGGTAGTGATAGACTCATACTGTAACCATATAAATTATTACAGTCTAAATAAACTATAAAAGAGTCTTCTTCAGAGGGATCATAGTCAGGCATGTATTTGTTATTTGCTTTACCATAACGGTGGGAACACATACACACTCTCCCTCGTATTCCTTTTTGTATCATACGGATCATTGATAAATCATCGAGGAGCTGAAGTTGAACACCTGTTTTCAAAAGCATTGCATCAAATGATAGACTGGGCGCAGTAACATAAAAGGCAGGATCGAGTTCGTAATGACATTTACATGTTCTGCGAAACTTTTCAAATATATCCGTAAGTAAAAGTACGTCTGTTTTTAAGTATAAATCGGTATAAGCGCCTAAATCTCTTAATTTGAAAATTGACCAAACAGCTTCAGCGTGTTTATAGTCATCTTCAGAAATATGTTCATTAGTAAGGGAATTAAAAAAGCATGATTTAGAAGGTAACGACTTTTCTGAGTATCGATCTAAATTATTCATATAATCGTAAGGGTACACTCCTTTTCTAGTTAACAAATCAAATTGCTTAATGTTTGGGAAATGAGAACGTAAACAGTGAAAATCATCTTTTTTCATAGTTTTGGCTAGTTTATCTAAACTCGTACCTAAAAACTTAAATGAATCTGTGAAACGTAATTGTATAAATTCACCATTAGACATTGATAAAAACTTGGTAAACGATATATAGTTTTCTTTAGTTTTCGCTATAACTTTTACCTTGCCAGGCATTTCACCTAACTCTTTTATAAAAAGGTGACAGTCATAGCCAGATAAATTATGAAAAAATATAGGAATAAATTGAGGAGTTTTGTAACGCAAATTACAAATTTGATGAGCCGCTCCGCGATACAGACCGGTAACATGACAGTGATCGCGTACTTTATCACTCCACAGAAGATGGTTACAAATGTGACAGCTCGAGGCTTTGTTAAAGTTTTCCTCGTCTAACTCGGTAAAAATCATCGGTTTGGTAGAACTTAAAATATCATAGATTTTTTTTGCTTGAATATGAACTAATTTAACGAACTTCGTAACACAGTCATGACCACGATATGAAATAAATTGATTTTTCGAGGCGTCAAAGGAACAGACAACATTATATGCGAATGCAATTGGTATGTGTCGCTGTAAGTCGGTAGTACCCGCAAAGTTTGGATTTGGTTCGCACCCCGATACTGGCTGTAACATAGTTTCGAAATCAGCGTAAATTACAAAAGGTATATTTTGCTTGCGATCGAAATTTTTAAATTGTAAAACAGAACCTTTTTCAGGTAAAATAGTAACAACTCCCCCGCAAACATGATTATTAAGCTTATCTGTTGATGGAAAAAATATTAAACAGCTGTCGCAAAAAAACAAAGAGCCATGATGTTTAGTAATTTGACTTCTAACGAGACGTTCTAGATTTTTAATTAAACAATAATGAGACAGGCTGCCAACCTCTATAAGTAAAATATGAATCCGCTTACCACTTTTATTTTCAGATCTATACAACGGACCTGTAACAAACTTATTATTTTTTAAACCATAGACGTTAATACTGACACAAGGATTATTTCTCTCAAAAATATTGATATCTGAGAAATTTACTGGAAAAGAGATATCATTAATATTAAGTACATGTCTATAATGTGGATAAGAGGTTACACGCTCAGGGTGTTTATTTGTTGGATACAAAGCCGCGGTAACACACCATAAGAAACAATGTTTGTCTTTGTTGTGAATATTGAGACAGGCTTTTTTATTTTTTATAAACTTTGGTAAGTCTATAAAAGTTGATCCGCTCAGTGGCTGAAATTTGTTTATGTTTATTTCAAAATGAGAATTATGTAAAAATGTCCAACCACTATCTTTACATTGAAATTCTTCTATATTCTTAACCAGAGAGTTTCTTATATTTAAATAAAGATCATTAAAATTATAATTTAAATGGATTGAAAAATTTTTCGTTGCAAATGATTTAAGTTCCTCTCTGTCGTCTTTTATTAATAAAAACATGGAATATAGTTCAAAGTTGACTTTAAGACAGGTATGAATTTGCAACGATTGACCTAAAAGGACTTCAACTTTAGAACGAAGAATATCTAAGAATGAATTTATAGAATAAAGTTCCTTGCCTTCACGGGCTCCTATTCTATAAGCAGCAATGCGACCACGAAATGCCGACTTTATTAACTGTACCCCATCGCAATAAGGAGAACTATTATTGTTTTTATGCTTGTTACTTCGTAAGTGTCCTACCCAACACCTACTGTCTATTGTCGTATTACAAGATGTACAAAAAGGCATTATTACGAATAAGCGGTTGACTATTACTAAAAAAATTAAAAAAAATCTATTATACTGAATCGATATGGAATATTATGATTGTGTTTAAAAGTGTCTCATTAATAATAAAATATAATTTATTGATTTAATTTATTTTACGCTACGCTTAATCTCTAATTTATCACTATAAAAAACAGGATTCGCGTCCTCAAATAAGAGGTTCGTTTCTTTTACAAATCGCTGTAAGTGTTTCCACTGCGTCGAGTCGTTTTCCAGTAAACAGTTCAATCGCAGCAGAGCCTTCTTCCAGCGTTCGTCTGGGAGACTGGTTTCAACGTCGTCTCGGTGGTACACTTTCAGTTCCACATAGAGGTCGCCGGTTGTAGAGGCGTATCGACGTTGGGAACCGTTCGCAACTTTGTTTACTATAACCGACGACAACTTCGAAGACTTCACCTCTGTCACTTCGGTGTCTTCCTCGCCGTCACATAGGCCGAAAATGTCCACCACCTTTGGCTTCTTGTTGGTACTTCTGAAAATAATTTTAATATTTATCAGTGTTTAATAAAAATATAATATATAAACCGGTATTCTTCTCGTGATCTGTAAAAAGTAATGTAACGAAAAAACGTACCGCAAGTCGAACACAGTATTTCATTATGCTAACAACATAAACATACCTATAAGTGAACAATCTATAGTAAAATATGTTAAACATATAGATTTTACCTTTGTGAACTGATGTTGCTCTTACGCTTATTTGTTGGATTTTTCTTTGCGCTTTTCGCGATCACGTTCGGAACAGCAATGGATTCACACTCGGAGTCAGACCTGGAAATAAAACAAATATTAGTAAGTGAAATACTAAGTCTATAACCTGGAAGTAGAAAATAATTCGTGAGTGAATACAAAGTCTATACATGAAAACATTATCCAAACAATTCAAATAGATTATATTTATAAGTAAAATTATTATAAATACTCACTAACATTTTTTTACTTTTTAAGAACTTGTGCACACCTCTATATACTCGATGAAGGTTGGGGCAGCGGTGTGAAGAATGTGGAGTGGCAGCAGCGCTCTTGCAGCTTTGTACTTGCAAATACTTGTGAAGAATGAATGAAAATTGTTCGAAAATTCGGGGTTTTAATTAAAAAAAATACGCTTGTACAGCAGTTTGTTATTGTATTTAAAAAGACGTAAATACATATTCCGTTGTTGATTTAGCAAAATGTGCCTTATTGTTTTTAAGTTATAACTCCTTAGCATCATATCGAATAACACGCGCAAGTTAGTAAATCAATTTCAAAAAAACACAAATCAATATCGTAATCATGACAGCAATATGAACTGTATTGCTTACAAATTATGAAGATCGAACTTATTATCACCATCAATAAAAAATAGTTTTATTAGATTATATTGAAACTATTTCTAAAAATTATCATATATTTTTTTAATCTCTATACGAAAAACAATTAAAGCTATTTAAAGTAATTTGCATAAAAATCGTAAATACATTGAATTAGAAGTGAAGAATAAATAAATATTAGACAACATTATCACATCACGTATATTGCTCGGATTCCAAGATGAGTAGCTAAAAATGTACTTGTATTTGAAACATCGAAGGTGCCATTAACATCTGGAACCTGATGCAATATAGAAAAAATCATTTTCTACATTGACCCCACTGGGACCGAACCCGAGACCTCAGTGACGTTGACTACGGAGGTTTTTTTATATTTTAGTATTTATTCTTTATCTAGATACATCGATGCATGTAACTTATAATAAATAAATATTAGATAATATTTCATATTGACTCGACTGGGAATCGAATTCAGGAACTCAGCGGTAGCAACACATTGAAACCGATGTGTTAGCCTATCGATAGTATTAATATTAGAAGTTGATTTTCTACAATGACTCAAACAGGAATAGAAACCAAAACCTAAAAGATAGCAACCGGCCTGCGAACCACTCGACCACAGAAATCATCATACAAGCTATTCTTACATAGTTTGTGATATAATAAATGGTGATATAAATGCTCCGTTGCTGAGTGATTATTAGGAACGCCTCAGTGCTAACATGATTTTAACAAAGGTGTACCGGGTTTGGTTCTTGTATGAGTTCATATAAAAAAAATACTTTTCTACATTGTATCATCGTTCTCATATGATTTGATTTTTGTGATAATAATACACATCTAAATGTTGATATTAGAATAATATGGACTATGTAAATATACTTTTTCTCAATCGTATATATTGTGCTATTTACTTAGCATAATAAATCGTTTAACAATACAATGATAACAACATGTAATAAATTTAAAATATTTTTTGAATATGTGGCGAGCTATCCGCTCCAATTTTATACTTGGGCAACCGCCCTACATTTCGATGAAGAAACGCTCCGCTTATGCGCTTTGGGCCAGCGGCGATGACTGACGTCACGCATTACGTAGCTCGCCGGGCGTATGCGCATCCTTGTCGCACGCGCTCGCTTCGTGATGATGCGTGCCTGCTCGCGTCGTCGCGCCGTCGGCCGAACAAGAATGACTCTGCATATAGCTTTGCTTGCGTACGACCGTCACATTGCTAATAATTAATAATTTGCTCAATTTCGCTATTTTATATAATTCTTTTCTTGTAATTTAATTCTATTCTGTGTGTAAATAATATATCCTTCATTCTTAGTGCTTGTGCTTCTTTTCCTTCTCGTGAACTGTGTTGTTTTGTGCTGTTTAAATTGAACATTCTTATCGGGTTCGACTCCCGAATTTTATGTGGGATTACCTCGTTTAATATCCTACATCTGGTGACCCCGACGTGATCTGAACACGCAACCCCTGCAGAACACGAGGAAAAACCTATTTTGAGAAGGAGGATTGTTCCACGGAAGATATTGGATAAAACGGTCGGTGGTTTAAAAAAAAAACGGTGAGCGATTTTTAAATTTTTTTTTCAACGATGAGTCACAGTGAAGATTTTTTCGAGTGCAAAGAGGAAGTTTTACGAGTAGGTGTAAGAGTACCACCTTTTTGGCCAGAAGAGCCTGCTTTATGGTTTGCACAGGTAGAATCACAATTTGCCTTGTCAAAGATAACCAGCGATGAAACTAAATTTTTTTACCTCGTTGCACAATTGGACCATCGGTATGCGGTCGAGGTAAAAGACGTAATTACCAACCCTCCCGCCACAAACAAATACGACAAGCTTAAACAGGAGCTAATTAAACGCCTCTCAGCTTCGCAGGAAAAGCGTGTTAAGCAGCTTCTTATGCACGAAGAGCTCGGTGATCGGAAGCCCTCACAGTTCCTGCGCCATCTATCCGGTCTGGCAGGTCCATCAGTGCCGTCTGACTTCATCGTCACGCTGTGGTCTAGCAGGTTGCCACAGAATATTCAAACTGTGATCGCATCTCAAATGGACTTGCACATCGATAAACTAGGTGAGCTAGCCGACAAGATCCATGAGATAGCACCATCGACACCTCAGGTGGCCAGTACTTCTGCGGTTTTACCTACAACTCCTCTAAACGAGATGGCACTCCAAATATCTCAGCTGACGAAGCAGGTAGCTATGCTAACCACTCGATTGGAGAAGGCAGAACGATCACGCTCCAGGTCTCGTCAGCACTCCAGGAGTTACAATCGCTCTCGCAGCCGTTCCCGACCACCACAGCCACCACCTGACCACCCACACTGCTTTTACCATTATACTTATGGGGCAAAGGCAAATAAGTGTAAGAAGCCATGCAGTTTCCACTCGGAAAACTCTCAGGGCGGTCGGAAGTAGCGGCCCATGACTGCCCTTCATCAACAGGCCGTCTTTTCGTCACCGATCGCGCAACAAAAATGCAGTTCCTAGTGGATACTGGCTCAGACCTGTGTGTTTTTCCGCGATCTGCTATCAAGACGCCCTGCATCAAGTCCAAGTATGATCTCGTCGCAGCGAACAACTCCATCATACATACTTATGGACCTGTGCTTTTACACTTAAATTTGGGACTCAGGCGAGATTTTACTTGGAACTTCACAATAGCAGACGTCTCTAAACCTATAATTGGGGTTGATTTTTTGAGCCACTTTAATTTGCTTGTGGATTGCAGGAACCAGCGCTTAGTGGATGGTGTCACGACCCTCTCAGTAGCAGCGACCACTATCCATTGCCCTGACGACATCGCTTCTGTCAAGGTCGTTTCTGGCAAGTCTGAGTTCTACGACATATTGCGTGAGTACCCTGAAATCACGAGACCTGCAGGTGTTCATTGTCCACCTAGGCACAATACGCTGCATTTCATTAGAACGACGCCTGGTCCACCCGTTTCCTGCAAGCCTCGACGACTTGATCCAGTTCGCACTTTGGCCGCGAAGAAGGAATTCGAGGACATGCTAGCTTGTGGTACAGCGAGACGCTCAGAGGTCCTTGGTCTTCTGCTCTGCATCTGGTGAAGAAGAAGGACGACGGATGGCGACCGTGCGGTGACTACCGTGCACTCAACGCCAGGACGATTCCAGATCGGTATCCCATCCGTCATATTCACGATTTCTCTTACCAGCTCTCTGGGTGTTCTATCTTCTCCACCATCGATCTCGTGAAGGCGTATAACCAAATCGCCGTAAATCCTGCGGATATACCCAAGACTGCCATCACTACACCTTTCGGTATGTACGAATTTCCGTACATGACTTTTGGTCTGAGGAATGCTGCACAGACCTTCCAGCGATTCGTCGACGAAGTCCTTCTGGGGCTTGATTTCTGCTATGGGTATTTGGACGACATTTTGGTATTTTCCCCCACTCCAGCCCAACATAAGGTTCACCTACGGCAGCTCTTTGATCGTCTGAAGCAGTATGGCATCTTGGTCAACACTTCAAAATGCAAACTGGGACAGCACGAGGTTACGTTTCTTGGCTATCAAGTTTCGGCAGCTGGTACGAAACCTTTGGAGACAAAGGTTGAGGCTATCCAGAGCTTTTCACCGCCACGAACAGTCAAGGAACTTCAACGATTCCTAGGTATGTTGAATTTTTACCGTCGCTTCATACCTAACGCCGCTCAGATTCAGGCGCCGCTAACGGACATTCTTGCCGGCCCTCGCATCAAAGGTTCGCATCCGGTTGAGATGACATCGGATAGGCTGAAATCCTTCAACGAGTGTAAGGAATCCCTCTCTCAAGCTACTCTGCTGTCACATCCAGACCCATCTGCCAAACTTGCCATAGTCACGGATGCCTCGGATATGGCTATAGGAGCCGTGCTACAGCAACGTATTGACAAAGACTGGCAACCATTGGCTTTCTTCTCTCGGAAACTGAGTGCTTCACAAAAGAAGTATAGCCCATACGACAGAGAGTTACTAGCGGTATACGAAGCCATCAAATACTTTCGCCATATGGTTGAAGCGAGAACTTTCGTGGTGTTTACGGACCACAAACCCCTTACTTTTGCCTTCTCACTCAACAGAGATAAATGTTCGCCTAGACAGTTTCGGTACCTCGACTTCATTTCTCAGTTCACACTGACGTACGGTACCTACCTGGGCGAGAAAATGTCGTCGCTGATGCTTTGTCGCGAGTGGAGGAGGTGACTACATTAGGTACGACCATCGACTACCAGTCTCTTGCACGGACTCAGGAGGAAGACCCGGAGCTGCAGGAGCTGATCGAACGTGGTTCAACATTAAAACTGTCAAAAGTACCCACTGTATCCAGCGTAATACCGGTATATTGCGACATTTCCGGTCCTACGCCACGTCCGTACATCACGCCCGAGTTCCGCAAGCAAGTCTTTGATATGCTGCACAACTTACATCACCCAGGAAGTTCAGCTACTGTACGACTGGTAACACAAAGATTTGTTTGGCCAGGGATTCGTAAAGATTGTAGAGAGTGGGCTAGGCAATGCTTGCAGTGCCAGAAATGCAAGGTTTCCCGCCATACATTCTCTCCCCTTTCCCCTTTCCTTCCACCTTCCTCGAGGTTCTCCCATATACACCTCGACATCATAGGGCCTTTACCTCTGTCTTATGATTACAGGTACTGTCTCACAGTCATCGACAGGTTCACGCGATGGCCTGAGGCATATCCACTTAAGGACATCACTGCGGAGACCTGTGCTGCTGCCCTCGTGTCTGGCTGGATCGCCAGATTCGGCTGTCCTGAGCGGGTGACTACAGACCGTGGCCGTCAGTTCGAATGCCACCTCTTCGAAGCCCTCACCGCACTGGTTGGTGCGCGCCACCTGCGCACGACTGCCTATCACCCAGCAGCCAATGGCATCGTCGAGCGACTACACCGCCAACTCAAGGCGGCTATAATGTGCCATGCTTCTTCTTCTCAGTGGACTGAAGCTCTTCCACTGGTGCTTTTGGGCATGCGCGGCGCTTGGAAAGATGACCTCCAATCATCCCCTGCTGAGTTGGTCTACGGCGAGCCACTTCGCTTGCCTGGCCAATTCCTGTCTCCGAAGGACGACTACCTGACTGCTGATGTCACCCAGTACGCGACACGACTTCGCGCGTACATGGCGAAGCTCTCACCACGTCCAACTTCTTGGCATTCCACGGCTTCATTATTATCATTAGAGCAGTCCGTATTGCCACTAGGAAAATGGTAAAAATTTCATCGGATGCGCTATCGAGTTGGCCACACTGGTAAACCAAAATGGTAAAAACTTCATCGGATGCGCTATAGTTGAAAATCCAAGATGGCGGCAAAACCAGCGTCCGTTTTATCTGGAAAATTGGGTAGCGTCACCACATCGGGCCGATTTTGACACACGTGCCGACATTTGTCAAAGGACTTCCGGGGAAACAGTTTTTAGGCAAGTAGCTGAGGTGTTGCCAGGTGAAAAAAAATCTTGAAAATTTTTGATACTTCATGAGAATTTTGAAAAAACAATTTTTGTCGAATTTTTGCATTTTTTTGATGCAAATATTTTAATTTTAACTTTTCAAGATACACGATGGAAAAAATAGAACGATCGACTGGCAACACTGAGAGAAAACAACGTTTTAAATTCAACCTCGATTTTGACCGACTTGGCAACCCAGAAAGTATTTGGCATGTATGGAGCGATCGTGCATCTCAATAGACTCTTTCGCATGGTGGAAAAAAATCACCCTATTTTAAGGTAGTTTTTGAGATTGACCCCAAAAACTGTAACTGTCAAAATAACACTTTTAGAACTTGAAAATTGGTATCCGTCGTTGGAGGGCGCGTCCCGAAATCACATTCTACTATTTTCATCGCCTACATATGGCAACCCTGGCAGCTACGGCGGTTTGAAGATTTAATGCCCACTGTCCACGTTTTGGACTCTAGCGCAGTCATTATCGCCGCTAGGAAAATAATAGAAACTGCTTTGGATGCGCCAATAGATGGGCTACATAGGTCTGAGGTTGAAATTTAAAAATTCAAGATGGCGGCTTAAACAGCGACCATTATATCTAGAAAATTGATCATTTTTCACGACTTTCACTTTATAGAGTTGATTTTGGCGTTTTTGGTAACATTTTTAAGAATACTTTTAACAAAATTATGTATTCAGCTGAAGTGTTGCCAGATGAAAAAAAAACTTAGAAATTTTTGATACCGAGATTTTTGAGAAACTTTCATGTATGTCATTGATGAAAAATATTAAAATATTTTTTTTAAATGATTTTACTGTTTAATAAAAATTTTACTGTTGCATTTATAACATAATTGATGGAATAATTTGAGTTCTACCAACACTGATAGTAGCCATAAAGAGTGACCATGAAGAGTGAGTTAGAGAGATTTGATTAATTGGTAAGGTAAGAAATGTGACTAAAATAAAATGCGAGCGAAGCGAGCCATAATAAATGAAGACCTGGTCAATCGTTTAAGGGACTGTGACCAAAATAAAGAGCGAGCGAAGCGAGCCATAATACGAGACCATTAAAAGAGACCTGATCAATCGGTTATGTTAGCACTGTGACTCAAACAAAAAGCGAGCGAAGCGAGCCATAAAGGTTAACTATTAAGAGAGATTTGGTTAATTGGCAAGGTTAAAATTGTGACTAAAATAAAATGCGAGCGAAGTGAGCCACAAAGAACACCATCAATAGAGGTCTGGTCAATCAGTTAGATTAGAACTGTCAATAAAACAAAAAGCGAGCGAAGCGAGCCATAAAAATGGAGACCTGGTCAATTGCTTAAAGTGCTGTGACCAAAATAAAGAGCGAACGAAGCGAGCCATAGTGCTAGACCATTAAGAGAGACCTGATCAATCGATTATGTTAGCAACGTGTCTAAAACAAAAAGCGAGCGAAGCGAGCCATAAGGAGTAACTGTTAAAAGAGATTTGGTTAATTAGTAGGGTTAGAACTATGACTAAAATAAAATGCGAGCGAAGCGAGCTATAAAGGACACTTTCAATAGAGACCTGGTCAATCGGTTAGATTAGATCTGCAAAAAAACAAAAAAAAAGCGAGCGAAGCGAGCCACAATAAATGGAGACCTGGTCAATCGGTTAAGGAACTGTGACCAAATGTGCTTATAAGTGTGCTAGAAAATGCATCATTTTTCATGGTTTTTACTTTATAGAGCTGATTTTGGCGTTATTGATAACATTTTTCAGATTACTTACAGAAAAAAAATGTATTCAGTTGAAGTGTTGCCGGATGATAAAAAACAGCTTTTTTTTTGATACTGTGATTTTTAGGAAATTTTCTATTGAATAAGAATAAAAGACTACAAGGCGATGTATACAACATTTATTTTAAGTTTTCTTACGTTTTTACAACTGAATATTTCTTTTTATATTGCGTGTAAACTGGCAACCTTTTTTTTTATGTATGATGCTTTGCGTAATTAAAGATCTTTCATTTGAAGATAGAACTTACTAACTTTTTTTAGGCAATTTTTTACTGTATACCCAACATAACAAGAGGCGGACTTAAAACCCAATATCTCTGTTAACTAAATATTAACTTAATTTTGAATAAGAATAAGAGAATAAAAGACTACGAGCCGATCTATTCCAAATATTATTTTAGTTTTGCTTGTGTTTTTCAACTGAATATACTTTTTTTTCTATTAAGTGTAAACTGGCAACCTTTTTTCTTTGACGTATGGTATCTAAACACCTTCTATTTCAAGATAGAACTTAGGTACTAACTTTTTTAGGCGGTTTCTAACTATAAAACAAACATAACAAAAAAATCGAATAACTCAAATTCTGCAACGGAGGCGGACTTAAAAACCCACCGCCTCATGAATTGATCCCTTCTAATATCTGGCCACGATATCGTTTCCCTTTTTATATTATATATAAAACTTACATAAATAATGTATATACTTTAAATTGACAGCAATGTACAAAATTTTTTTTATGTATGCTCATGAACTTTGTAATAAGTATAGCAACAGAAACCTAAATAGGTTTATTATAACATATGGGTTAGGTTAGGTTGTAGTTTGTAATATGCAAAGAAATATTAGACGTTGCCGTACCAAAGTAAGTGGAGAAACTAAAAGAATTATCTAGTTTATGCTGCATTAATGGTGAGTGAAATGCTTATAAAATAGCTTTCTGAAGTGGTGTTAATATAGAGCAATTAACAATATGTTAACAAAAATTGCTCACTCACCACTCGACAGGTCTTATGGCGCCATCTAGCGAAACTGCTAATCAACATCATACTATTCGATTTTCTACCATTGGATTTTAGAACCATTGCTCAACTAGATCTACCTACTATCGCTAGAGGGCAGTGTGACCAATAATGACAAGTAAAAATGTCCACAAAATCATACGGGAAAAGAACGGAGACGATATCTTGTTATATGTGTAAGAAAATAGTAGATATAAGAACTACGATACAATGCATGATTTGTAAAAATAGAATAGAATTTAATTGTGCTGGTTTGTCCGAAAAAGTATACAGATAAAGGAAAAACAAATCTGACAGCAATTGGAAGTGTAACACTTGTACAATCGTGATCAAGCGTGCCTATCCACCTTAAGGTCGTGTTTCCCGTGCGCTCACTTTGTATAGTTTGTATGGGGCGGAGTTTGACTTTTTTTATTTGGCATTCATGAATGGGCAACGATAGTTGGATGTGATGAATGAATAGTGCATATAATTTAACTTAGTTTTATATTTGTTTAGGATTTAGACAATGGACGATTCATTATTATGTGTTATTTTTAAAGCCAAAATTGTTTGTTTGTTTAAAGCCAAAACCAGTTCCTGTAATAAGCGCGTTCAACCAAACAAACAAGAAAAATCTTATGCGTCTGAATATTATCAGTAGAGATTGATTACAATAAACATATGTAAAACACCATTTTTAATTTACAATAATAATAAAGAAAGATAGAAAGAGAAAGAAGAGTTTCATGTTAATTATAGTTAACAAAATTGTCAATTATAATAACGAAAGTTGTAGCTTCTCTACAATAAAATTACAGATTATTGATTTTTATAATATACTGCAATATTAATTGTGTCTCATTCGTAAGTAAAAAATGACAATTTAAAAATAAGACATTATGTGTAAGTTAATCTACCACTTTTACCATCGAACAAACAATACTAGTTCTTGAGCTACAGTTATAAAGTTCAATTTTCTTCATTCTGTTTCTGCATTATTGCATTTTTGCCAAGCCGCTACAATTATATTTGTAAGGGCTTGACAACAATGCAATTGCATCTAATATTTTGTATCTTTAAGTATTTTGTCGCATAGTTCTGTAAGAAACTATTCGTTAAGTTTCTTTCGTTTTCGTTTCAGTTTAACTACTATCTTTATTACAACTAACCTAAATATTTTAAATTCACACAAACATACTTGTATTAAAAAGTAGAAATGCCATTCTTCTTGAAATAAGATTAATCTGCTTTTTGATCTTTAATAATTGATATAATATAGGTAATGCAATATTATTACAATAGATATTTTAATTACAAAATGATTAGGTTTATACGTATAATAAATTAAATAAATTTATTTCATGATCAAATTCTCGAAATTTAGAGTAAAAATATATCTGTGAGAAACAATTTGTTAAGTTTCCAAGTCAATTTTATAAAATATGGGCCGATTTACTTGTGATACAATACAAATAGATAGAATTATATTTTATTTAAGACTAGCTTTCCACTAGCGGCTTCGCCCGCGTGGTCCCTAGGGAACTATTTAGTAGGATAAAAGTATCCTATTATTTAAGTCAGCTAATACCCTACCTGTATACCAAATTTCATCAAAATCTGTTCAGTAGTTTCAGCATGATCGACGGACAAACAAATAAACTTTCACATTTATAATATTAGTGTAATAAATAATGATCTAATATTTAAAACCGAAAGTTATTAATTTCATTTGTTTGATTTGTTATAATTGGCAAATATATATTTTTTAAATATAACAACTTTAATTGAGCAAGGATCTTATGACAAAAAAGAAAGTGAAAACTTAAAAAAAATTGAACCGACATCAAATTTAAAAAAGTGAAAAATAACACTTATCTTAAAAACGGTTAATTTTTAAAGAAACATTAAAGTCGGGCGGTTAATATTTAATTAACTACAGAAAACCTCAGCCCGCTTGAAGTCGGTTCCATTTTTTTAAAGTTTTTATTTCATGCATTCACATCATACATACTTAATGCAAATTTAAGACTTATACGGTTTTCTCATAGATAAAATTGCCAGATCTGGACCACACGGCAAGCACTAGCTTTCAAATAATTATCATCAAAATCGGTCCACCACTCAAAAGTTATAAGGTAATAAACAAGAAAAAAAAAATACAGTTAAATTGAGAACCTCCTTTTTTTTGAAGTTGGTTAAAAATATGATAACAGGACCAACTTTCATAAAATACAAATCATTTCTTTCTTTCATGGTGATTCTAAATAAGTATATCAATGTTAATTATTTTTCTAGTTAGCAGGTGTTCAAATAAAACATAATTTAACGTTAAAAATTATTCATTTACTCTCATTTAATAAATAAATTAATATCTTAGCAAAATAGTTATAAAATACCCGACATAATATAATAAACTTAAAATATATAAATTTAATTTGATTTTTTAAATATATTTTTAGTGCTTTTTGTAGTTACATGATAAAAAATTGAATATATACCCCTATAGAATAATATAGCAAGTTTATTTTTGTTCTCTTAGTTGTTTACAGATTTGAAAATGCCGTTTGGAGGACTTAAAATTAAATTAAGTATAGTTTGTGCAATAGAATTGCCGCACTCCGACAACGGCGGCGGCTTTTATGAAAGCAAATTACTTGCTTTCTTAGAAGCCACCGCCGTTGTCGGAGTTAAACAAATCTGTAACAAAAAAAACACTGTTTTGTCTTTATCTGTCTTGCATTGTTGTTATCTTAGTTTCTTATCTCATATTTTTGCTACCACAATTTTTTCATTTGTTCTTCCCGTAAACCCAATAAAAATTAACGAGCACACGTGCGTGCTGCTACTACTATAACTACTTCCATAAAAAATATAAAGGGAAATTTTTAAGAACTTTAAACTGTGTCAATTCTAAGAAATATTGAGGATTGATCTAAAACACAGTTTCAGTTAAACTAAATAAACAAGAGAAAAATCTTTCTAAATAAATATGAACAGATTCCAAAAAAGGTCACCAACAGTTATCATACAATAATAACAATAAAAGTAATGATCAGAGGTCAGAATTAGGTAGAGTTATTTATGTACTTGCATCGAAATGTTGATATGAATGTGGACCTTCCCGGGATTTCTTTATTTCTTTCTTTCGTTTATGTAAATTTGGCAACGTCGTGCGTGCAGTAGTTTAAATTGTGTAAAAGTAAATAACTTTTTATTTAAAAAATCACGGGATTTTTTCTGCTCTTTAAAATTAATCTCGGGATTTGAGGCATATCCACTTTATTCTTTCGCTGTATGAAATCAGTGTAAGTACATGAATAACTCTACCTAATTCCGACCACTGGTAATAATATTTCCCCTCAATATTAACTTATTTATGTATCTTTATGGATTTTGATTTTAGCTGTTTTCCGTGATAATATAAATATTAATCTGTTGCTGTGATAATATAAATATTAATTTCATGATACAAACAATTTGAAAACACAAACAAAGAAATATTTGTTTAACACAATTAGTAATTAATTAGTGGTAATTTTCTTTCGTTATCGTTCCAGTATTTAGATGTTATCATATTTATAACATTAACTACTATCTTTACTGCGACTAACCTAAATACTTTAACTTTACACAATCATAGTTTTATAAAAAAAATAGAAATATCATTCTTCCTGAAATAAGATTAATCTACTTTTTGATTTTTAATAATTGATATAATATAGGTAACGCAATATTATTACACCAAATATTTTAATGAAAAAAGTATGACATGCATATAATAATTTAAATAAATTTATTTCATGATCAAATTCTCGAAATTTAGAGTAAAAGTATTTCTTTGAGCTGTTTCGATGGATTGTCTGAACATTGATGAAAATACCATCACTTGTAGCGAAAGTATAAACACTTAAGAAATTCGATAGACTCGTCAAGGACAAAAGGAAGGTCTAGTCAAATAATTAAAAAATAATTTAATATTTTAATGCGGCACCATTGGCATCTATTACTGCGTCCAGTCTCGATCGCATCGAGAGTACCAAGTTTTGATAAAGGTCAGAACCCTGTAGCGACTCCCAAACTGTTTCACAATGAGTGATGAGTGCCTCCCTCGTCCTCTCGTTTCTATTGGACCATTACTCCCCACATATTTTCGATGGGGTTAATGTCCGGGGAACGGGAGGGCCATCGCACGGTTCGAATATCTGGCTGTGCCTCTAGCCAGTTTTGAACCACGCGAGCGGTATGGATTGGGCAATTGTCATGTAGAAACATTAGCTCTGGAACTTCCAATTCTGGGTAGTCGAGCGGTGGGAATCAATGTCTCCTGTAGAAGTTCCAGATATGACTGCCTGTTAGCCCTCCCAGAAATATGGACAAGTTCCCCCGGACCAGCGGCACTCATCCATCCCCACATATTAGTACAAAT
Source organism: Diatraea saccharalis (assembly GCA_918026875.4). NCBI lineage: Eukaryota > Metazoa > Arthropoda > Insecta > Lepidoptera > Crambidae > Diatraea > Diatraea saccharalis. Next base: position 10,800,941 of record OU893352.1, read on the forward strand.
CCGCCCAGATTCATTATTAGGGTTAACATTACGGGGCTCGTACCGTGTATTATCCACACGCCATAAATGCCGACGGCCTAACTGGCAAGACTTAAAACATTTTTTATCGGCAAAAATAACATGTGAAAAATCAAAGTTTCGGTACTCTCGTGCAAATCGGACTCTATCAATTTTGTTTTGTTCGTTTTCATCAACTTATTTGGTAGGTAATTCTTATAATTAATTATACTTATAACCAAAAATGGTTTAAAATCAACTGAGTTAACATATTATTTTGTTTGAAAGAACTATCGTTCCAGTTCAACAAATTCATACATTTTTTAAGAATAAATCTTACTTTTATTTTTACGATGTTGCCAAGTTTCTATAGCCAGTGTCAGAACAGTAATAACGAAATTCGACCTTACGACTGATTTCCGTGAACTAATATTGTTTGTATGACAGTAAAAGAGATAGCTAACAAGGAGCGCGTCTTTGATTTTCGCCTCGTGTTTATCGGCAACCACAAGTTTTTATGTTTGATTTTTTTTTCATACGGCACGGCGCCAGGGTTCTAGAAACGAAGCGGTTTGGCAACATCTTGAATTTTGAGTGAACTTTGGATGTTTTTACAATTTTATTATTGATTCTTTTTGTGAAATAGGAATCTTTGATCACATGATACTAAGGAATTACTTAAAAACAAAACGAAATAAAAATGAGAAATGAGTAGTGTAGAGAATGATATTAGAGGTAGTTATAACGGCATTGGCATAATAATCGTAAGCTAATATAAATATTTAATCATCGAGGAACTCTTCAAACTACTTACCTACTCTTTATGAGAGAAATGTAGAGGAAATACGTAATTCCATTAATTTCTAAGGAAAGTAAAAATTCCATTTGATCTTATATAATGTTATAATCCCTACTAAAATTATAAATGCAAAAGTAACTCTGTCTGTTTGTTATGCTTTCACGTCTATGCCACCGAACTTATTTTCATGAAATTTGGTACAGAGTTAACTTTGAGAAAGTAAGCTACTTTTTATCACGAACTAGTACAATTATAAATTGTAAACAATAATAATTTAAATATTTAACTTGCAATGACAGTTTGTATATCTACATAAATAAGCTGTAAGTATGTTACACTTACTGTCAATCTCAGCTCACTGGATATTTCGCTAATATTCATTCCATCTTCACGTAATGCGACGATACGACTCCTCTTTTGTATAGAGAGGTTCCTCGAAGACATGATCTAAATTCAAGCCAAGGTCACGTTAAGCAAATCAAAAGTCCAGTTTCTAGCACGGTGGTCAGGTATTAACAGGTATCAGTCCAATGAGAATGCGAAGGTTAAAAAAAATCCAGAGTGAGCACGTCAACAATTAGCAATATGCAAACAGCGACTAAACTAAAAAAATAACAACACTGTTATTGTATTCATTGTATTTGTTGCATACGTAGAGCCATGCTGATTGGTCATAGTAAAATACTACGACCAATGAAGATGCGCCCGTAACTCCGCCCCCTAAAATTGCATCAAGTGTGTGCCAAGCGAACGAGATTTTGAAGTGGATAGGCACGTGAGACCGCCACTGTACATCACAAATAACGTCGCAAAAATTTGCTATAAATGAGGAGGTTCCATCTGCATCGATAACTAATAATAATAGTACACCAATTAATACCGTCACAACTAGGAAAAACTTTTTCGAGTCGCTTCCTGACGAAGACCTGGATGACACGCCAAATTTTAGCAATAGCTCGCAAGAAAGATTAAGCTATATTTATGAACAAGAAATAATAGTTTTGAAATAAAAATTGACAGAACTGCAGACAAGATAAAATTTAGCGGAGAATGAAATACAAAATCTTCTATCAGAAAACCATGAACTACAAAAACAAATATCAAATTACAATATAAATAATTATAATAATTTCCAAATTGTAAAGAAGATTGCTTCAAATAGCACAGTGAACAAAGAGGAAAATAATTTGTTATTGGCAGTGGAGACACCTACTTCATCGTCGACTTTGATGATTCAGAGTGGAACGGTCTCAACTGATACAAGTTCAACATGTAACAATGCAAGTTCATCATCTACAACAACTCTTACCATAGAAAAAACAGATTGTAATAATATTATTTCTCCGGTAAATATTACTCCACCATTAGAAAAATTAGATACTGTCATGGAAAAAAGCCTAGAATATATATATTTGGAGAAAACTTAGCTAAGGGAGTAAGAAAAATATTACAGAAGCAATTTTGTACACGGTATGAAGTTTTCTGCCTAATAAAACCCGGAGCCACAACAGATAGATTGTTGGAGTCTTCGAAGAAAATGTGTCAGGATTTCAATAAGAATGACTTTATAATAATTTTAAGCGGCACAAATTATGTTAATCCGATGAAATTTTCGTCATTTTTATATTATTATCTATCGATTCTTGATCATACCAACATAATTTTGTCTGAATAATTATATAACAGATTTATAAATGTTAATTATATATTTAGATTTTATGGAACTATTTTGTCGCATGTTAAATATATTGATTTAAAATATTCATATTTAGGTCAACCTTGTAATATTCCGCTACATATCGCTAAAAATGTATTACGTGAAATGTTATCTATTGAATACTCTATAATTTTTTTGAAATGGAGCTCTAGGAACTCTAAGTTGTTGTTACGACCCAAAATAAAAGGAATGTTATCCACTTCCATACAAACTGACGAAGACATAAATAAAAATTTATCCTTTCACTCCTCATGACAACCAAATTGTAATCCTATTAATACTAGTCGCTATTATAACAGGATAGGAAATCACTATAAACATTGTAAAAATAGTTTAAATGAATATGAAAAACCTTCAATTTTTGACATGGATAAAATTACTATCTTTCATCAAAACATAGCTGGGCTTTATAGCAAACTAGAGTTGTTAGAAATAACCTTTATGGAATTAGAAAATAGGAATAGGTATATTGATGTAATCTGTTTTAGTGAAACGTTTACTAAAAAAGAGGCAGAAAGTAACATTAAATTAAATAAATACAAGATTGCGGCATGTTTTTGTCGAGATAAACGTAGAGGCGGGACATGTATAATGGTACTAAAATCAATGGATACTAAACCCCTGAGAGAGGTGCTATCCAAAATTGCAGTAATCTCATAGTTTGAATGTTATGGTGTTAAGTAAAAGGGCTTAATCTGGTGGTAATTGTTATTTATAGAGTACCTGAGAAATCAAAATCTCATACGGAGAAACTGGGGCAACTATTACACGAGCTCACTTATAAATATAGAAGGAAAAAAATTGTTATATGTGGAGATTGGAATACAGATATTTTAATTGATAATTCTGTATCCAAGGAACTAATTAGTATATTAAAACAATATAACTTTGAAGCATATATTAAATCTCCAAAAAGATTGAATGCATGTCTCGATCAAATTGCTAGCAATCAGTCAAATGCAGTATCAGAACTATCGTCTCGCTCTCTCAGACCATGACAAAGCTCAAATGATCACTCTTAAAATTAAAAAGCTTAAAGCTATCTCAACATGGTTTAAATATAAGAGAGATTATTGTAAAGACAATATAAATAAGTTTATAGGGAGTAATGCTGCTCTATCTTTTACAGATGTATTCAATTGTAATTGTAGTACTGAAGCATATAACTTACTTTATGATAATATTAGCTTATTTTACGACCTATGCTTTCCAATAATTAAAATTAAACAAAACAATCGCCCCCCAAAATTAAATTGGATTACTAAAAGTCTGAGAAAATGTTGTTTAACTAAGCGCAGATTACATTTAAAGTATATTTACTCAAAAGAAAACAGAGAAAGTAATAAAAATCAGTTTAAAAATTACAATTAAATGTTTAAACAGTTTTACAATTAATTGCTTAAGAACGGTACAAAAACAAAACAATATGAAGTTTTTTGCCGTAAATGGAAAAAATCCGAAAGCCATTTGGAATAGAATAACTGACTCATTTATTAATAATAATCACAATAATGAAATCAATTCGATTAATATTAAAAATTTAGTATATTATTATCCCGAAATCGTTTGCGAGATTTTTAATGATTTTTTTGTGCAGATTGCCAAAAATGAAGGAAAACAAAATTATAATCAGAAGTTTATAAGAAAGAATAATCCTAAGACGATATATTTAAAGCCTGTGGAGGAAGCTGAAGTCTTTAAAATTATCATGTCACTTAAAAATAGTAAGGCTTGCGGGTTCGATGACATTGTGACGGAGGTTGTTAAGAAAAGTGCATATTATCTTTGCCGACCGTTAACGCATATTATGAACTTGTCTTTTGTTCAAGGTTATTTTCCGGACAAATTGAAAATTTCAGTGGTCAAACCTCTATTTAAAAAAGGGGATAGGCTTGATGTTAACAATTTTAGGCCTATAACATTAGATTCAATTATGTCAAATATACATATATGAAAAAACTATAGCCTCTAGATTAAACTAATTTTTATTACAGTGTAATATTTTGCATCAAGATCAATTTGGTTTTCGTAAAGGGAGTAGTACAACGATGGCATGTTTTTTATTTAATTAAATAATTACAGATAGTATTAACGAAGGTAGTGTAATATCAGGCAGCTTTCTAGATATGACCAAGGCATTTATTTTCGTCAATCATAAAAAGCTACTTAATAAGCCCGAGTGTTACGGTATACGTGGAAAAGCCTATGAATGACTAAATAGTTATTTGACAGACAGAAAGCAGTGTACTGAAATCACCAAATTAATGACGAACAGGAAACAAATTCTAAAACTCAAGTTTAGATCTAAATTTAAAACAAATAACGTGGGCGTTCCACAATGAGGGATAATTGCACCTTTGTTATTTTTAATTTATATAAATGGCCTTCCAATGCTCTGTGTCCTGTGCCTCCCAATCCATAAATCTGTGCAATTTGCCGATGACTCAACAATATTAATAAAATGGAACGATATTAATGATTTACAAGATGACATAGATAAAACTTTGCGGGTAATAATAAGTTATCTCGATGCAAATGAATTACAAGTAAATTTGAACAAGATAAATTTTATGACATTTAGATCTTATAATACGATTTCAATATGTTCGTAGATGAGTATGCGTAGCGTAGGGGAGGATAAAGTAAAAATAATGTTTGTATTGAAGTCACTTTACTAAGTATGTATCAAAGGTTTATATTGTTTACTAAGTCTATTAAATGTTAATTCAAAATGTTAATGTTAATGATAAATGAGATAATTGTTAGAGAGAACATCCAACCGGTAACGGGGATCGAAATGTTCTGCTGAAAAAACATATGTTACTACAGGCTGGCTGGCGGTGACCTACTTTTTGCCACGAGCCGCGCTTATTTACCTAAACTACGTAAAATGCATATGATGCAGTGTTCGGTCATTAACCGAACATATTCCCGGGCAGGAAAAATAAGGAACTGTAAAAGATAATGACAATAGAAATGAGGGTTAATAATGTTGATGAGACAAGATGATCGACAATTTTTAACTCTAAGTGCTAATGATAGTGTTAAATAATACTTAATACTGAAATGATTTGAAATTAAGATAATTATAAACCAAAATGTTATGTTACTTAGGCAAAGTCTCTGTTTAATGTCAGTCTGTTCACTCACGAAATAGTAATCTTATTGTAACCGGCACTGATTTTAAAACCTTTAACTCAGTTTCACTATTATATTTACGCACTCGCGCACTATCACTCACACTGACGTTATTAAGATGACCCATGCTGGTGGAGCGGGCAGGCAGCGGCGCCGGCGACTCTGGCCGCACCGCCGCCTGTCCGTCTGCGGAGCCCTGCACAGGCGCTTCTGCATCTAAAACCGCAGGCAGTCCTCTACCACGTCGAAGTCGGCGAAATAACAGAATTGCTCCTACTAATGCAGCTCCCGCCATCATACCGTATAACAATGTATATTGATGTATGTCATGAGATGTGATCGGGTTCGAATCTAATGATAATTTGGCATCCTTTAGCATCTGGATCTTTGTTTCAATCTCCTTTGATATTTGTTTCGTCTCCGAGTCATCGTAACTGCTATTATAATGTTCCATGCTTATGTTTATAACGTGATTAATTGAAGCTATGTAGTGAATTCCTATATTATCATGTATAGTAATTGAATTTCTTTGAAAATTTTGAGCGTGCACGGAGAAATTGTCAGTTTTAATCGAGCAGTCGCCTTCTATGCTGATAAGACTCGGGCTCGTCACCTGATCAGGGATTCATCACAAAATCAGGGATGAATTGTTATCAAATAAAATTATTTTGAATGAAATTATTTTGATTGAAGTTTTGAAAAGCGGATATGACAAAATTCTTTTGAATAATTTTCTTGTAGGTTTGGAACCTAATTATTATAATAAAATAAGATTAGAGAAACCTAGGAGCACTGAAAAAGCATTTAACCTCGCTCTTGAGGAAGAACGTTCATTAAATTACTATAATAATGTTTTAAATAAATTTTCTGAGCTGAAGGTCAATAGAAATGAAGCTCAAAGCTATAGACCAAGGCTTTTTCAGCCTTCCACTAGCGGAATAAATAAACCTAGGAGCACAGAAGAAGCATTTAACCTCGCTCTTGAGTAAGAACGTTCACTAATCCCTTGAGTGTCGTACGCACATATGTATGTTCGTAAAATAAAATGGTCTAAAGTGTCGGATGCACACCCTATGTGCATATGCGGATTGATGTAATTGGTCGTTGATTTTTGTTCTTAGCTTAGTCCGAATCACGGTCCGACTGTACATTTCGTTTCTTTACTTAATATTTAATACACTGGGAACAATTCTAGGTGGATTCGGACCGCCAAGCCAACCCAAAAGTAATAAAAACAAATTGTCTGCCATTAATTGTCGAAGTGAAATTTGACGTTGTTGTTGTGACTGTTGTGAGTGTTAGTGTGATGTTTTCGAGACGTAAACGGTAAGAATTTTTATAATTACCTACTGAGAAATGATTATAGTTTATTTGTAAAGTGAGAAAAGTTAAAAAAAGCAAAAAATATGCTTGAAAAAGGGCTGTAACTTTTGAAGTGTGTTTATTTTCATCATTTCGCCGACCATATTTTGTCATATATTACTGTGAAATATCCTTATATTTCCTTTCAAATGATCATTAGTAGTTAGATTATTTATCTAGGAACATAACGTAACCAATCGTTACTCATTTTTCTGAGTTATATTTTGATTGAAACGAAGTTATTTATACTATAACTTCGTTTCAAACAAATTAGTTGTAAAAACGTAATAAAGTACCATCAGCATAAAAAATGTTTGGATGTGTCCTACTATAATAATATTACAAATGCGAAAGTTTGTTAGTATGGATGTATGTTTGTTAATCTTTTACGAAAAAAGTACTCGACGGATTTGGATGACATTTTACAGTAATATAGGTGTTTTCCAAATATGAAGTATTGTCATCAGTCAGATTCGGATCAGACCATAGAATGCTGCGTGCTTCGGTCTATCTAGAAAGAGCAGAAGACATTTTTCTAACACACCAACTACGCTGAAAACGTTGAAAGAGCAGGCAATGTACCTAAATAACCTTAATAGTTATATTCCTGAACTTATGACAATACATGAAAACTATAACATTGATGAATATTCTCAAAAAATAACACACGCTATAAATGAGAGCCTAAAAAATTTCAAAAATATCAAAGGAAAACAAAAATGTAAAATCTTATCAGATCGAGCGTTACAGCTCATGAAAGAAAGAAACACTTTAGAAAAGAAATCTAAGAAAGGATGATAAAGAAAACCTGAAAAACCTCTATAAAACTACAAATAAAGAGATGCTATGCTACCTACAAACTAAACGTTTTACAGAATCACATTATAAAATCTAAATCATCTAAAAAAGGGTATAAAGAACTGCATAGATCAAAAATATGGATTTATCTCTTCACTCGGGCTCTACTAAATGTAGATCCCGAACGGAGATCATAAACATAGTCATGTCTTTTTATGCAAACCTTTACAGACAACCGGACTCATGGTGTCGTGAGAGCAACGTCAATAAATGTAGAGATATCGCACCAATCGAAAAGTTCACAGGCCCTGAAATGCTGAAACAAATAGAAAAAAGCCCTGGTCAAGACGGAATCACAAATGAATGCATTAAACTCGCTAAACACCTACTGTTGACACCTCTCACGATACTATGGAACAAAATATTCGAAGAGGAAACTGTGCCACAATCATGGGCGGAATCAATAATTATCTTATTATATAAAAAAGGCAACCCACCATATATAAGCAACTATCGCCCTATAAGTCTCATGCCTTGTCTCTACAAACTATTTGCCTCTTGTCTACTTGAAAGAATATCTCGAGACATAGACGAGTTCCAACCAATTAAACAGGCTGGATTTAGAGGCGGATTTAGCACGGTCGACCACATCCAAGTAGTCGATCAGGTGATCGAGAAATATATAGAGTTCCGTAGATATGTAGCTTTCATCGACTACAAAAAAGCATTTGACTCTATATCACACGACAGCATTTGGGAAGCACTGGAAGCAATTAATATAAGAACAGAATTTATAAATATCCTTAAAAACATCTATACTATTAGCACAAGTAGAGTCAAGTTAGATAGCATAGGTACAAAAATAAATATAAGGAGAGGCGTGAAACAGGGTGACCCGCTATCTCCAAAACTATTCATAGCTGTCCTCCAATACATAATGGCAAACTTACTATGGTCTAAGCGAGGTCTCTACATCAATGGAAACTATCTAAGTCACCAGGTTCGCCGACGATATAATATTATTTTCAGAAACCCCTCAACAACTTAATGATATGGTAAACGACCTACACAAAGTAAGTATAGAAAATGGTCTAGAAATGAACTTCGATAAAACTAAAGTATTGACTAATCATTATAAGACACTCATCACAATAAACAACAATACTCTCGAGTATGTTGAATACTATGTCTACCTTGGTAAGCTAATCTCATCCAACAAAGATAGAAATATAGAGGAAGTTAACCGAAGAATAGCAATCTCATGGAGTAAGTACTGGGCACACAAAGACATATTCAAATCTCAGCTCCCAATGCACATTAAGAAAATAGTTATGGACACAGAAATACTACCATGCCTAACTTACGGATGCCAAACCTGGATCTTTGACCATAAAACCAGTAACAAAATTCAAAATATGCAGAGAAAAATGGAACGTAGTTTACTAGGAATCAAATTAAAAGATAGGATCAGGAACACGAAAATAGGAAAGAGGACTAAAATAACTGATGCCTTAACTTTTTCACTTCAAAGAAAATGGAGGTGGGCAGGTCATGTTGCCAGATATAACGACAGCAGATGGACTATTAGATCTGTTAAATGGCGCGGACCACAAGGCAAGAGAAGCAGAAACTGGCCAAGTGCAAGGTGGGCAGACGAGCTACTAGCAACAACAGGCCAAAACTGGCTAACTACAGCTAAAGATAAAAATAAATGGAAATAAAAGCCTTCTCCAAGGCTTTTACCCGAAGGGGGTTCATACAAAACAATCAATGAATTTATTGAATTAGACTATTATATACCTATCATATATGTCGGCGGGTAGTCAGAAGGGGCTTTTACGAAGCCCAAATAGATGGTCCATATCGGAGGACTATATTTAAAATAACACTGCAGGCGTGTATACCAACGTGGATTTGTTCCATTTTATCACTTTTCATACGAAAATATAACGAGATGAGCGTGATGTCGTCGGATGTCTTTACTCTTCGGCGATCGGAAACAGAATGTGTGCGAAAAATGACGGCAATTTGCTTTTTGTTAACGAACTGTCAAAGTCAGTGTCACCATTCTAATAAAATTAAAAGTATCGATGATCACGCTCTCTCTACAATCGAGTAATTAAGTAACTAGCAATTAAAATAAAAGAAACTAAATCAAACGATCTTCGTAAAGATGATGCGACATATATAATACATATTAAATTAGAAATTATATTTATGTCGGAAAGTCATGCGGGACCGGCGGAAAGTTAGGTTGGTCATCATCCGTCATCTGAATAGTGTTCGAGATATTGTTTCGAAATAAGATCGCAGATAGATCACAAATCAGTTACTTAATTGAATTATTTAGTAATCTATTCGAAATACATTAATAATAACGTGATGCAAACGGATTGCGATACGAAACGCGGAGAGTTCTGCGCTTGCGTCCGCTCAATATGGCCGTACAACGTAAAGTGCCATCTTCGAACAAACATAGACCACTCCCAAGCAATAACAGCCGTCAATGTCATAACTTGACGTTTCGCAACGCACCATAGATCTTGACAGATGACAGCTGCAGGTATCAGATGGCGTTTCGCACAATCGAAGCGCCTTCTCGCCGACATATATATATTATTACATTGAAATTATTTGTAAAAATTGTATTGTAATTATGTTATTTTTCTGTAACAATGTGAATGTTTTGTATGAAAAAATAAAGCTTATTATTATTATTATAGGTTATACATCAGTATATTATTTATCTCATAGCCTATTATTTTTCCCAATTTTCGCACGCGCACGGGCACTACGCGGGTGAAGCCGCGAGTGGCCGGTAGTATTTTTAAAGTACACTCTTTGTAGGAGCGAGCTCCGACATTTGAGTTAGTGACAATTAAACAATTGAACGCAACACCCGTGTCATTCTTTACACCTTACTAATAAACTTTTAATAACATTCATAACAATATTGTATATCCTTCGACATACTTAGTGTGATAGTGTTTTGTGCTTTTGTTTATTATTGCTTTTGCTGTGTTTTATGCGATCGGTCTAACGGGCCTCCCACCAGCGGGTCTCACCTGTTAGATTGAGACGGCATTCTTCAAAGACAGTAAAGGTACAGTTCACAGAAACTATACACTGACCAAGCGAGCTATTGAACTATCGTAACATCTTTAAAATAAATAAAACAACATCAAGTTCAATATGGATTAATTATTGAAAAGAGAAATGGAAATCGCTACTAACATCGAACGGATAATAACAAACTTTAAAAAGGATTCGGCTGCCAGAAAAACATCTGAGTACCTGAAAACCAGACTTGATACGTTGAACAACTTGTGGAGCGAGTTTAGCTCCAACAACGCTCTATTAGAACTAGAGGAAGACCGGAAAAACGATTATTTTAAGAAAGGAGTTTTTAAAAGGATCAAACAAATCTTTCCGGAAGGTTTGCAACTTATTTCAAACACCAAGCCTTATCAAGTTACAGTCGATGAGAGCAGTGGTGGTGCTGAAGGTTCCAATGCTGACACCAAGGTCAGTACCTAAAACAAAGAAAGTACCGCTTCTACCTCCAAAAGCGCCGAATTGCTAAGTCAACAAAAACTAACTTTCGCGCTTTCAACAGGGCTGTGAAAAACATTGATATTGACACATTAACGGAAAATGGGAAATTGAAAATAAACTTCAAATGCAACAATTTCGCTGGAAAACAATTGACGAGCTTCATTGGACTATTGACAACTTATTAGAAGGATCCGATGAAAGTTACGAAGAAATATTTTCTCATGTGAAAAATATTTACGAGACAACTAAAATGAAATTGTATCGTAAATTAAATTCAGTCAAACATCAGACCGAAGCTACGCCACATCTTGAATTACCAGTGTTTACCGGAAACTATATAAACTGGCCCACTTTCTCGGACTTATACTGTGAAGTTATCCATAACAATCCTAACTTGAACAAATGTCAGAAGATGCAACATCTCAAAGGTAAGCTCAAAGGTGAAGCAGAACGCCTCGTTCAACACTTAAACATCTCTGCCGAAAATTACGAAATTTGTTGGGAAACTTCCAAATCGCAGATATAACAATGTTCAATTATTATTTACAAAACAAATACAGATTTTCTTGAATCAACCTGTGATGCAAAAACATACAGCTTATGAAATCAAACGATTGCATGATGTGAGTTTAGAAACTGTTCATGCTATTCATAACCTCGGTGTGGATTCATAACGTCCTTAGAACCATTGCATAAGAAAATTAAACAACCTAAACAAAACGCACCTACAAGGGAAAATGAACCTAAAAACAAAGACAGCTTCATTGAAACAAAACCTAGATTCGCAAAAACTTATAAAAACCAATGTGAACGTGTGTCCAATTTGTAAAACAAACGATCACATTTTACTTACTTGCAAAAGGTTTTTAAACATGACACCCGAGGTGAAGGTTAATACTATAAAGAATTTACCTGTTTGTGAAAACTGTTTATTTTATCATAAAAATAAATGTACAGTGGCGGTCTCACGTGCCTATCCACTTCAAAATCTCGTTCGCTTGGCACACACTTGATGTAATTTTAGGGGGCGGAGTTACGGGCGCATCTTCATTGGTCGTAGTATTTTACTATGACCAATCAGTATGGCTCTACGTATGCAACAAATACAATGAATGCAATAACAGTGTTGTTATTTTTTTGGTTTATTCGCCTCTTGCATATTGCTAATAGTTGACGTGCTCACTCTGGATTTTCTTTTAACCTCATTCTCATTGGACTGATACCTGTTAATACCTGACCACCGTGCTAGAAACTGGACTTTGGATTTGCTTAACGTGACCTTGGCTTGAATTTGGATCATGTCTTCGAGGACCTCTCTATACAAGAGAGGAGTCGTACCGTCGCATTACGTGAAGATGGAATGAATATTAGCGAAATATCCAGAGAGCTGGGATTGACGGTAAGTGTAACATACTTACTGCTTATTTAGATATACAAACTGTCATTACAAATTAAATATTTAAATTATTATTGTTTACAATTTATAATTGTACTAGCTTTCCACCAGCGGCTTAGTCTGCGTGGTCTCCAGGAACAGGGGTTCCTGGAGACGTGAAAAAAGGGTTTTTCGTGATTAAAAGTAGCCTACTTTCTCAAAGTTAACTCTGTACCAAATTTGATGAAAATAAGTTCGGTGGTTTAGACGTGAAAGCATAACAAACAGACAGAGTTACTTTTGCATTTATAATTTTAGTAGGGATTATAACATTATATCAGATCAAATGGAATTTTTACTTTCCTTAGAAATTAATGGAATTACGTTTTTCCTCTACATCTCTCTCATAAAGAGTAGGTAAGTAGTTTGAAGAGTTCCTTAATGATTAAATATTTATATTAGCTTACGATTATTATGCCAATACCGTTATAACTACCTGTTTGCGCCGTCTTTTAATATCCCTTTTATTTGTTGTTGTACTTGTATAATGTTGCAGATGAAATTGTGAAATAAAAAATAATTGGAGATGCAAGATGTACAGTTTTATAATAGAGAAAAAAATATATGAAATACAAAGTATGTTGCGTCCGTTATAGTAAGATGATTATTAATAATTGTCATTATCGTCTTCTACCCCCACTGTCGCTTGCGCAGTGTTGCGTTCAGGAACATTCTCCCCCCCCTCGAAGACCTTGGGATTTCGAGGAGGCAAAAGGCATAAGTTTCGGATGGCACGTCGAATGACTCCCTTTGCTGTTAATACGTCTGCAACACGTGCGATGTTATCGGGGCCGTGGTAGAGAGTTTGAATTCGGCCTATTTTCCATTTCAGTGGCGGCACGTTAGGTTCCTTTACCACCACCATTTCTCCTTCACGTAATTGTCCTTGATTGACACGCCACTTTGATTTTTCTTGAAGCTCGCACAGGAACTCCGTTCTCCATCTCTCCCAAAAGTGTCGTCGCATGAACTCAATCTTGTTGTATGCGTCCAGTGTAGCCGGTATCACATTAACATTTGGCAGCTCTGGCGACGGAATCGATGTCAATGGTCTACCGATCAAGAAGTGCCCGGGTGTCAAAAGATATAGGTCGGTAGGGTCGGAGGAAAGAGGTGTAAGTGGACGGGAATTGAGAATAGCCTCTATTTGAATGAAAAGAGTAGATAACTCTTCGAAATTTAATTTAACTTCTCCTACAGTTCTAATAATGTGAAATTTAGCCGCTTTAATACCAGCTTCCCAAAGCCCACCAAAATGGGGAGAGTAAGCAGGTGAAAAATGGAAATTGATACCCTCAGCAGCAGTGGATGAGGATATTGCATCTTTGCCTGACCTCAGAATTGCAATTAATTCATTGTTAGCGCCTACGAAATTTCGCCCATTATCGCAATAGATGTCACTTGGTTTACCTCTCCGAGATATAAAGCGTCTTAAACATAAAAGAAAGTTGACTGAGCTAAGGTCCGAAGCCACCTCGAGATGAACGGCTCTGGTGGAGAAACAAACAAATAAGCACAAATAGGCCTTAATTAATCTACAGCCGCGTCCTTTACGGTCTTTAATAAAGAATGGCCCAGCAAAGTCAACCCCCGAAATTTGGAACGGAAAATTTTGCGATACTCTAGCAGCAGGTAGATTTCCCATTATTGGCGTCACCGACTGGGTTTTCATAATAAAACAAATATGACAGTCGTGAATTGTGCTCCGTGCAAGTTTTCTACCTGCAATTGGCCAGTAGTTCTGCCGTATATGAGTCAATAACAGTTGGGGTCCGCAATGCAGAAGTCTCTTGTGCTCACGCTTAAATAGAAGCTTTGTGAATGTATGATTTGAATCTAATATTATAGGGTGTTTTTTGGAATACATTTCTGATGAGTTTCCCAACCGTCCACCAACCCGTAGGATGCCGTTATCATCTATAAAAGGCGTTAATGATAGCATACGTGACTGACGCGGTAAGTTTCTTTTATTCATTAATAATTTCAACTCGGCTGGAAAACATTGTTTCTGATGTACCTTTATTAAGTAATTTAAAGATGAATTTAATTCTGATGTAGTTAAATAACCAACTGTTTTGGAATTAGGCTGTTTTATATTGTTAATAAATCTCATGACGTAAGCCAAACCTCTTTGCAAAGTATTTAAGTTAGAATATTTTTTAAAATCTACTAAATAATCAAATGCATTAGAGTTAGTACCTGTCGTTGCGGGACATGACAATGTGTTATAATGACTTGAAGTAGCAGGTTCAATACTGATATGCAAAGAAGATTTCCTTTCAGGTATGCTCGTTGATCGAAAGTCATGGTTTGCCTCCGTCTCACACAAAAATGAAGGTCCTTTCCACCATAACGGCGTATGTTGCACGTTTCTAGGACTCAGCCCTCTTGAAGCTAGATCAGCTGGATTTTTAGAACCAGGCACATGTCTCCAAGATGCAGATGAAGTTAGTTGTTGTATCTCTGCGATACGATTGGAGACGAAGGTTTTTAAATCTCTAGCATTCGAACCCAACCATGCTAGAACCACCGTAGAATCAGTCCAGTATACAATCCTATCTATATTAATACGGAGTGCTTGAAGCACCTTTGATGCTAATCGAGCACCCAGTAAAGCTCCACACAACTCAAGCCGTGGTATCGTTTGAGGCTTTAGAGGCGCCACTCTTGTTTTAGCACAAAGCAGATGAGTTGTTACTTTGCCCGTTTTATTTATTGTACGGATGTAGCAACAGGCAGCGTATGCATTTTGTGACGCATCGCAAAATACATGCAGTCCCACATGAACTGGACTATCACATAGCACGAACCTAGGTATTTGAATAGATGAGAGATTAGAAAATGCACTAATAAATTCATACCACGCGTTTTTTACTTCATTAGGAACTGGATCATCCCAATCTAGTTTGGATTGCCATAGTTTTTGTAATAAGATTTTGGGTGTAATAGTGCATAAACTTAATAAGCCAAGAGGATCAAAAAGTTTTGAAGAAGCTGATAATATAGACCTCTTGGTGGCTACTTCCGAACACTCAAAATTAGTGTGAACTATCAATATATCCGGGCAAGGATCCCATTTAAGACCCAATGTACTAGCCTGGGAAGATAAGTCCAGATTCTTTGCATCATTAGAATTAGTATTGTCATTAAAGACAGAAGGTATGTTTGTTCGAAATTTATGCAGTGGGAAGCAGGATGAATGAAGTGATGCTGTTACGCTATTTATGATATGACGTAATTCGCTTTCCGTAGAAGCACCTGATAAAAAATCGTCCACATAGAAGTCTTCCAATATAATTTGAGAAATGTTTTCATCTGAACATGCTTTAGCAACTTCTACAAGACATCTAGTGCTTAGGAAGGGGGCTGAGGCTGTACCATACGTTACCGTATTTAGCTCATACGATTCTATAGGACTAGTGTCGCTATCTCGCCATAAAATCATTTGAAGATGTCGCTGATCCGGATGTACAAGCACCTGACGATACATTTTCTCCACATCAGCCGTTATTGCGTACCGATGTTGCCTAAACCTTAACAAGATTGAAAACAAGTCGCTTTGTACAACCGGTCCTACATACTGAATGTCATTAAATGAGCGTCCAGATGATGTCTTAACTGATGCATCAAAAACAACCCTTAGCTTGGTTGTTTCGCTGTGCTCCCTTATTACGGCATGGTGCGGTAAATAGCAACCACTTTCTCTATGAGGTACCTTTGTCATATGCCCTAAACTCTCGTATTCTTTCATGAATTCACTATACCGTTGCCTTAGGGTAGTATTGTTTTTCATTTTCCTTTCCATATGTAACAATCTCTTTTTTGCGTTGTGATATGACTGACCTAATTCTTCTGGCGATTCACGGAGAGGAATACGTACGCAAAATCGTCCGTCTTTATCACAGTATGTAGTGTCAGTAAATAATTTTTCACAAAAGTCTGGTTCCGACTTTTCGCTTTGTATAGCAGGTACTTCTTCAAGTTCCCAAAATTTAGAAAGTTGTTGCTCAATTTCTTGGCTAAAATGACAAAGTGTACGTTTATTTGAATTATAAGAAGAGCTCCCCCCCATGGAACCAGCAACTATCCAACCAAAATGTGTTTCATGTAAAATTGGTTTATTTACTCCTAATTTTATTTGAGAAGTACCGATAACGTCCCAGAATACGTCTACTCCCAATAAAATATCTATTTCTAAAGGTTGATTGAAGTGGGGATCGGCTAATTTGATGTGATTTGGAATTTTAATGTCTTCCATATTTATTTGTACTTGGGGTAATTTTTCCGTTATAAATGGCAAGATGTAACACTTCACAGCGATATTAAATGAATTGTGAACCGAATTGACTACTAAGTTGCAATGTTCCGTTATACAAATAGACATATTGTTGAGGCCGGAAATGCATTGCAATTGACCCTTTTCTCTTTGAAGGCCAATTTTAGAAAAAGCAGCTTCGGTTATAAAAGAAGATTGGCTTCCACTATCCAGCAGAGCCCTTAGTTTATGTATTTTGCCATTGTTTGTTACCTCCAATGAGACTGTAGATAGAAGAATCTGATTGGATGCAACAGCAGACATGCTTACAATATTAGAAGGATCAGCAGACTGATTAAAAGACTCTGTGCATAAAGAAGGACTGACTGATGTAGTTACTAAAGATGTGGTACCCTCTTCATGCCTGCTACTTGATTGCAATTGTGGAAATGAGTTTTGTTTGTGTAAAATAGTGTTATGTTTTCTTTTACAGATACGACAGCCTCCCAATTTACACTGATAGGAAAAATGACCGCTACGTAGGCAATTAGAACAAAGCTTCCATTGAGAGACCCTTACATTACGTTCCTCTACAGGCATTGATTTGAATTTTGAACATTCATACAATTTGTGATTTTGTTTGCAATATAAACAACATTTGGTTACAGTATTCAATGAATTACGCGAAGATTGTGAAGATGATACTAACGATTTCGATTTTATAAAAATATTTCGTTTATCTACTGTACTGTCTTTACTTGATTGCATTGTTTCTAACACCGTTGCACGATGACGCAAAAAGTTAAAAAAATCATTGAGTGTCGGTGACTCTAAGTTGCTTCGAAATTCTTCCCAATTTCTACTAGTTGCCGGATCTAGCTTTATTGATGCCATGTAAATAATAATTGTATCCCATTTGTCCATTGGTTCACCAAGAGAATTTAATGCACTCAGGTTTTTTGAAATAGTATCAACCATGTTTCGTAACCCTAGCTCAGATTCCTTTACTAGGGCCTCAATTGAAAACAGACCTTTAAGATGCTCGTTTATTAATAGGCGCTTATTATCAAATCTATCACAAAGAAGCGACCAAGCAACTGGATAATTTAACGATGAAACTGTCACTGACTGAATGACCGCCTCGGCGGAACCCTCTAAATACGTTTTTAAATATTGAAATTTACTTATATTGTTAATAGATTCATTATCATGAATAAGCGACAAGAACATATCTCTAAATTCCAACCATTTACTAGAATCACCGTTAAAAGTTGGCAATTTAATGGTAGGTAGTTTTAAATTAATTTGATTACAACCGCTCTGAGAAAGCAAGTCTATTTTTTTCTCTTTATTTTGGTTAAAAAACTCATTTAATTCCTGAGCAGTGGCCATCAAACCAAAAAACCTATTTTCAATTTCCTCCCTTTCCTTTATTTGCTTGTCACTGTCATCATCCAATAAATCTATTTTACTTTGAATTTCCTCATATTGATAAGATAGTTCTTGTAGTTTACTTAAACGAACCGTTAATTCGGAGGATTGTACTTTAGTTATTTCTTTAGTATTAAGCAAAGGATTTAAAAACTTTTCGAATAACGTAATACGCGACTTAATCTGTCCTCTCACTTTGACAAGTTCCTTTAAGTCTGCCATTTCTATCGACGCAAACAATGAATTTCAATACGCGTAATAAACAGTCAAAGCAATAGATGCAAATCCTACCTCGCTCGCTGATAACAAACCGGTTCGGTCGCACGCGCCGGCTGGCGGCCGCTCACTATCGATGTCTCAATGCACGACACAAACTGCGACACTGTGCGTAGTTGGAAAACGCTAGTATCGTGTGTCACTATTTGTTTCCACTTTTTCACCGATTTACTCCCAGAAAAACGCTGAAATAGTCGGCAAATTATGTTTAAGTGATTGTAAAATAATCAAATGTAAGGGAAAATGATACCAATATTTAAATATTTGAACAAAATTTTAAATTAACGTATAAGTGTTGGAAAATTTTATTTTTGATTAATAGACTGAATTTATTCCGATTTGCTTAATTATCTAAAAACAGCGGCTATGCTACTATGGCAGGAATGGAAATAGTGATAGAAATGGGCTTACTTCTTTCGGATTTTCCAATTGTAGCTTGATCACGTCGGGGTCACCAAATTATGTTTGCGCCGTCTTTTAATATCCTTTTTATTTGTTGTTGTACTTGTATAATGTTGCAGATGAAATTGTGAAATAAAAATAATTGGAGATGCAAGATGTACAGTTTTATAATAGAGAAAAAAATATATAAAATACAAAGTATGTTGCGTCCGTTATAGTAAGATGATTATTAATAATTGTCATTATCGTCTTCTACCCCCACTGTCGCTTGCGCAGTGTTGCGTTCAGGAACACTACCTCTAATATCTTTTTCTACACTACTCATTTCTCATTTCAAAAAGAATCAATAATAAAATTGTAAAAACATACAAAGTTCACTCAAAATTCAAGATGTTGCCAAACCGCTTCGTTTCTAGAACGCTGGCGCCGTGCCGTATGAAAAAAAAATCAAACATAAAAACTCTTGTGGTTGCCGACAAAGGCGAGGCGAAAATCAAAGGCGCGCTCCTTGTTAGCTATCTCTTTTACTGTCATACAAACAATATTAGTTCATGGATATCAGTCGTAAGGTCGAATTTCGTTATTACTGTTCTGACACTGGCTATAGAAACTTGGCATCATCGTAAAAATAAAAGTAACATTTATTCTTAAAAATGTATGAATTTGTTGAACTGGAACGATAGTTCTTTCAAACAAAATCATATGTTTACTCAGTTGATTTTAAACCATTTTTGGTTATAAGTATAATTAATTATAAGAATCACCTACCAAATAAGTTGATGAAAAAAGATCAAATGCAATTTATTACGTTCATTAATTTAATTTTTTAGGTAAGCAGAAACTTGAATTACTACCTACTCGTTAATTTAATGATTTTATTGAATATTTTCAATATTTGGTTTGATTATTAAGAATTCATTATAATATTTTTATATTTGTATTTTACTGTAAAATTAATTGATCTTTATAATCTAATTGATAAATTCATCTTTAAATATTTTAATATATTAGGCCCTGTATCTGCGTTATTTTCAGATGCGCCTGCTAAATAAGCAATGAAATAAATTTATTAAAATAACGAATTAAAGTTAATGTGAAAATATATAAATAGTGTGATGTTTTTATTTATGTCTTTTTATTACGTTCTAATAGCAGAAGAGGCATCTAATAGAATAGTAAAGTAAAGTAGTAGTAACAAGCTTTACTTATTGACTGATACATAATTAATTGGATAACATTGTTTCAGCGACAGCAAAAAAGATTTACTAATATAATGTGAAACTAAATAAAACTACTTTTGCCGGATAAAATGCGTTTATATGTGCAATGTTCATTTCATTTATTTTATACTCTAATTTACTTATTTTTCGTTAACTCAGTTATGACTGTGAATTTTTTATAAGTATATAACGTCTACATAAATACACGCCCTTAAATACGTTCAAAATTAAAATATTATAGATTGAAGTTTTATTTTAATAAATAATTTTGTTACAGCGACCTACTGTGCGCGTCTGGGTCAATCGTTTTGAAGAAGAAGGACACGTAGACGCCCGATCAAGACAACCCGAATATTCCTATTTAATATCGGCGGAGCAGTCTCAGCGAATGGTTAATGTTTAGGCGACTGCGCCTTTTACTCCAACGCGAACATTCGCTGAAGATTTTGAATGCTCCGTCCGTACTATACGGAGAACCCTCCATAGAGCAGGAGTTCATCACAGAAAACCCGCAAAAAAATAATAATGAACGAACAAAACAAAATTGATAGAGTCCGATTTGCACGAGAGTACTGAGACTTTGATTTTTCACACGCTATTTTATTGGGGAGTAATGGTCAAAGGTGGGACAATAGAAACGAGAGGATGAGGGAGGCACTCATCACTCATTGTGAAACAGTTTGGGAGTCGCTACGGGGTTCTGACTTTTGTCAAAACTTGGTACTCTCGTAGCGATCGAGACTGGACGCAGTAATAGATGCCAATGGTGCCGCATTAAAATATTAATTTACTTTTTAATTATTTGAGCTATCCTAGACCTTCCTTTTGTCCTAGACAAGTCTATCGAATTTCTTAAGTACTTATACTTTCGCTACTAGTGATGGTATTTTCATCAATGTTCAGACAATCCATCGAAACAGCTTAAAGAAATACTTTTACTCTAAATTTCGAGAATTCGATCATTAAATAAATTTATTATTATATGCATGTAATACTTTTTTCATTAAAATATTTGGTGTAATAATATTGCATTACCTATATTATATCAATTATTAAAAATCAAAAAGTAGATTAATCTTATTTCAGGAAGAATGGCATTTCTATTTTTTTTTATAAACTATGATTGTGTAAATTTAAAGTATTTAGGTTAGTTGTAGGAAAGATACTAGTTAATGTTATAAATATGATAACATCTAAATACTAGAACGATAACGAAAAAAAATTATCACTAATTAATTACTAATTGTGTTAAACAAATATTTCTTTGTTTGTGTTTTCAAATTGTTGGTATTATGAAATTGATATTTATATTATTAGGATAACAGCTAAAATCAAAATCCATAAAGATACATAAATAAGTTAATATTGAGGGGAAATATCATTACTTTTACTGTAATTATTGTATGACAACTGTTGGTGACCTTTTTTGGAATCTGTTCATATTTATTTAGAAAGATTTTTCTCTTGTTTATTTATTATAACTGAAACTGTGTTTTAGATCAATCCTCAATATTTCTTAGAATTGACACAGTTAAATAAAAATTTCCCTTTATATTTTTTGTGCAAGTGGTTATTATAGTAGTAGCAGCACGCACGTGTACTCGTTAATTTTTATTGGGTTTACGGGAAGAACAAATGAAAAAATTGTGGTAGCAAAAATATGATGTAAGAAACTAAGAGCATATAGATAACAACAACGCAAGACAGATAAAGACAAAACAGTGGTTTTTTTGTTACAGATTTGTTTAACTCCGACAACGGCGGCGGCTTCTAAGAAAGCAAGTAATTTGCTTTCTTAGAAGCCGCCGCCGTTTTCGGAGTGCGGAAATTCAATTGCACAAACTATACTTAATTTAATTTTAAGTCCTCCAAACGGTATTTTCAAAACTGTAAACAACTAAGAGAACAAAAATAAACTTGCTATATTATTCTATAGGGGTATATATTCAATTTTTCATCATGTTACTACAAAAAGCACTAAAAATACATTAAAAAAATCAAATTAAATTTATATATTTTTAGTTTATTATACTATGTCGGGTATTTTATAACTATTTTGCTAAGATATTAATCTGTTTATTAAATGAGAGTAAATGAATAATTTTTAACGTTAAATTATGTTTTATTTGAATGCCTGCTAACTAAAAAAATAATTAACATTGCTGAAAGAGAGAAATGATTTGTATTTTATGAAAGTTGGTCCTGTTATCATATTTTTAACCAACTTCAAAAAAGAAGGAGGTACTCAATTTAACTGTACTTTTTTTCTTGTTTATTACCTAATAACTTTTGACTGGTGGACCGATTTTGATGTTAAGTTGTAGTAAAGATAGTAGTTAAACTGAAACGAAAACGAAAGAAACTTAACGAATAGTTTCTTACAGAACTATGCGACAAAATACTTAAAGATACAAAATATTAGATGCAATTGCATTGTTGTCAAGCCCTTACAAATATAATTGTAGCGGCTTGGCAAAAATGCAATAATGCAGAGACAGAATGAAGAAAATTGAACTTTATAACTGTAGCTCAAGAAATTGTATTGTTTGTACGATGGTAAAAGTGGTAGATTAACTTACACATAATGTCTTTTTTTTTAATTGTCATTTTTTACTTACGAATGAGATACAATTAATATTGCAGTATATTATAAAAATCAATAATCTGTAATTTTATTGTAGTGAAGCTACAACTTTCATTATTATAATTGACAGTTTTGTTAACTATAATTAACATGAAACTATTTTTCTTTCTTTCTTTATTATTATTGTAAATTAAAAATGGTGTTTTATATATGTTTATTATAATCAATCTATACAGATAATATTCAGACGCATAAGATTTTTCTTGTTTGTTTGGTTGAACGCGCTTATCACAGGAACTGGTTTTGGCTTTAAACTTATACGAGGACTAAATAACACATAATAATGAATCATCTATTGTCTAAATCCTAAACAAATATAAAACTAAGTTAAATTATATCGCTCATTTGCGACAAGAACGTGTTAACGCAAATATGTATCGTTATTGAATGATAATACAGTAGAATTCGGCGCATCGCGCTCTACTTGCTGCTAAAACGCGATATTTCTAGCGCCGAAAATGACCGAGTAATGAAGGAAAAGGATGGCGACTATCGGTTTAGCGCTATCTCTTTCCGCTCCTAAGTTCAATGCAAGATCGGTTCATGTCAGTTGTCGCCGCTCGCTTGAGATTTATTTTTGCAGCTATAACGGGACATTTGTATGTGGCTCATTATTGTAGTAAAAATAGTAATCGCATGCTATGGTTTACAAAGGATTGTAACGTTGTTGCTGAAATAAACAATTATTTTTGTTGGTTAATTTGAGATGTTCTGTTACAGTTGATAATAAAAGTATAAAATGTTCGGTACTAATGTTGGTTATCTCAAATTAACACTTTCTTGATAAAAAATAATACATTTTTACAACGAATAGCTTACAATGTTGCATTATAAATGATAAAAATATTGAAAATTTATTTACAGAAATTCCAGTCTTAATTACACAATCTTTGAATTCCTCTTCCACTGTCACTGAATCTATTTTAAAGACAAGTTTAAATAATTATAATAGCCAATTTCACTTTCAACACATTGATTTTAACGATATAATAAAATCTTTTAATCAGCTAAAGAAAAGAAAACCGCTGATTTATGGGATAATTCCATTGAAGTTTCTAAATCGGTAATTGAGACAATAGCTCCAATCCTAGCTTATATATTAAATGAAAGTACTGATTGTGGTATTTTTCCTGAGCTCATGAAATATAGCAAAATTATTCCTTTACATAAATCGAGTAGCACATCTGACCCAACTAACTTTAGACCTATATCCGTGCTACCTACATTTAGTAAGATTTTTGAAAAAATCATGCTGGATAAAATACATACATACTTTTACATGAATAAGCTTATGAATCGACTACAATTTGGTTTTACAATACAAGGGGTCGCTCAACAACCGAAGCCGGTGTCGAGTTAATACTAGAAATTTTTAATGCCTGGGAGGATTCACATGATGCCTTAGGTGTTTTCTGTGACCTATCTAAGGCATTTCATTATGTTTTTCATGAAACATTGATTACTAAACTTCATTTTTATGGATTTAGAGATAACTCATTGGATTTTATTGTCTCGTACTTGACTGACAGAATACAGAGGGTTGATACTGTAACGGTACCCCCCCTCTCCCTACTATCAATTTTTCTTTAATATTATTTTGATATAAAATATTAATAAATAATAAATTCTATGCGCGGTCTAATAAGACCTTCTAACAAGAATATTTGTATTGGCAGTGATCGTCTAATAGGACCTACGTTGTGTTGTGTGTAGTAACCCTGGTTCTTTTTTGTAGGCGATTGTTAGCAGTAAGAGAATATGTTATTGAGGGCATGTAAAAGAATTACCTACCTACTAAATAAATTCGATTAACCTAAAACTAGTAAGTCCCTAAGTACCTTGTGAAGTATAGAACTATAGGATTTTAGTAAGAGAAAGTAATGACACTTGAGCATAATAACACTGGTTACATTACATTATAATAGGAATGTTGTATTTAACATAGAAATGAAATATTTAATAAAGGTCAAATGAAAGGATGGAAGGAATAAGGTATTAGGACTAAGATTAGAAAGTAAAAGTATAATTAAATCCAATGAGAAGGATGTTGTGAAAATATATACACATTATTTGTGTTGAAGGTGCTTTCAGGCCCCGACCACGCCCTCAGCTTGAGACCCACCATCACGGCCCCTTAACCAAAGAAAGAAATGGTAAGGAGTTAGGAGGAGTCAACCCAGCACTAAACTCATAATAAAATTAATTATAGACGTTACATTTACATCCAATGTAACTAGCATGATTCATTATGGTGTATGATCGGGCACACATTCATTGTTCACAGTAGGGTTGTAGACACCATGAAGGCCTTGGCCAAACATAGTAAAAATGCGAAACGACACACACAGCAACCGGGGAACTACACAGGAACTCAACTGGTCCTCCACCCAATGTAGATCGCTACAGGGCTTCAAGGGAGCAAGTCTACCGCCATGCATAGACGCCGATATACTGAGTGGAAATAAGTCCCTAATGGCATAATGGTAAGCCAGTATAACTGACGACCGCCATCCTAACAATATATGAGCCGACTGTCGACCAACAAACGGAGCCGACCATAACCCACATGTATCAGCAGCCAAACTGGAGGCATTTGTTATTTCAATATAAATCATAATTATAAGAATTACCATTGTTATCGAACTAGGCAACTCAGGAAAGGTAGTGGTGTGTTGTAGGGTGACATATGTCATGACCTACGATGAATATTTGTAGAGTTTGCAGTATTTAGCTCGCCAGCTGAAGTACTTGTAAATATTTATGCATTGCGCATATAATTTATTAAGTATGCTGTTATATGTTCAGCAGAAGTCTCTCATATAATGAAGAGATTATTATTATTTGTAATATATTGTTTGGTTATTTAACCAAAATATAGAAATGTATGTTAGCGTTACCAGCATTATTAAGCTAGGCAACACAATAAGGTAGCGTAATAGTGTAGGACAGACATGCGTCATGGCCTATGTTGGACATTTATAAGATTGCAGTATTTTGCTCGCCAGCATGATGAATCTTGAAGATTTATGCATTGCGCATATAATTTATTTATTAAGCTGTATATAGATTCAGCTGTTATAAGTCTCTCATAAAATGAGGAATTTATTGTTATTATTATTTATTTAAATGTTGTATGGTAAAATAACCATATTTCTTTTAGTGAAGAATATATATAATTTCTGAATGTCACCAGTGTTATTAAAGTAGCCAACTGAAGAAACGTAGAGTAATGTATGTAGGACAGACACAAGTCATGACCTATATTCAACATGTATTTGAGAATTATCTCAACTAATATATCTGTTCTATGCATATAGTTTATGAAATTAGCCGTCGTATGTTCGGCTAAAGTCTCTCCCATAATAAGGGCTGTTATATTTATTTAGATATAAAATCTTGTATAATGTGTACGTAAACTATGCACTGCATAATAATAATATTATAAGACCTACGCCGCTTTACCCTGTTTGTCGTTAATTCTCACCATTTAGGTATCGTTAGCTATACCTTAAATATAACATTAATATCGTATACAATATTTCAATGTATACCACTCATATTGGCCTTCTATAAGTCGTTAATACAGTCTAGTATATCTTTAACTTGCCGTTATTACTTTACTCTAAATATTAGTTTTAATTTTTAATATTACAAAATACAATATAACACAATCCTAGCAAATCTTATCTATTCCTAACAACCTAATGAGACCCTAGCGTTCCTAACACCCACTTACTTGCGGTTCAAGGCGGAGGCCTTGAACCCGAGTCCAACGGAGGATTTCAATTCCTATTTTACCCTAAATGTAGAGTTTTCAACCGCACTAACTCTACCATTGACAAGTTCTAATAGACACACTGACTCTAATTATCATAAAACACTGACTTTAATAAACCCGCGTCGAATTGACTCATACTTAAGGTTTAATAAGAATTTTTATAATTCGTGATGTAACCTACGTATATATTCGTACTGCACTAACATATATTTAGGGATTTGCCCTCCTTCTAAGCAATTCAGACCTGCCTATCAAATCTCGCGACGCACTGATTTGATAGCAAGACTATGACAACTCTAAGAATCGCATCAACTATCTCGTAAAGCTCGTGACGAACCCTCAGAAAGCCCGAGTTTGATTCCGCTCTCGACCTTCCCCAGACTCCCTTAAACTCCCGAAAACTCGCAACGAACCGACAGAATCCCGAGTTACGATCCTGTTCTTGGCCTCCACCAGACTATCTTAGACTCCCCCTCAACTTCATTTTCCACCTCTTTTAAAACCTCTGCTACCCCCGTAACATTTCTCACACCACGCCTATTTCTATTATCTTATGGTAACTATCCTAATTGACATACAAAATTATTCCTTAAGACTAAACCAATATGAACACTAATACGAATTGCTTCCTTGTTCATCCCCTTTGCGTCTACTAGAATAAGGCTCCACCCATGCGTAAGCGCAACGCCCACTGATATCCCAAATTCACAAATGTTTAGCGTTTAATATTGGTCATTATACCTTATCTCCCTGCTATTAGGGGTCATTTTGAAACAATTATACTTTATTATTAATTATCTAAAACACCCTAGCATCTGGAAGCAATAGTTTTGACCTTTTGTCTTTATTGTTATTTTTTTTTTTGTATAAAATAGCTATATTGTTTTAAGGGACCAGGACACAATATCTGTCATCATATTTTAACCTTTTAAATGGCAAAATGATGTCCGACTTTAAATAGTTTTATTTTGGTCAAGAGCACATGTGCACACGAATTTCTACGAATATTTCTTTAAGAACGGCAAGATTAATGTTACTTTATTATCTTTCGGCCTTTCTATTTATTTTAAGACATTGCAGGCAACCAATAAATCAAGGAGGTATTTTAATACCTTCACTTATTTCTTCATAAAACACTTCTTTCCAGAACATTCCACTGATTTAAGTTGTCAAACGTCCTACGCCTGCACCCTCAACATGTGTCTCAACATTGTAGTAATTTAAGGCAATCAGTACTACCTGCCCTCGATGACCCTATGTCAAACCCTGGCCCGAGCAATCACAAAAACTAAAATAATGATTTCTTCTAAGAACCATTTTGAAACACCATAACCCACTTGATAATTCTCACCCTTACATGTCACTTATAATCAAATATATTGCTAATTTTGTTAGTTTTTAAGCGTCCGTTTCTTCTAAAATCCCACTTTAAAATCCATAATTTACTTGACATGACAGGCTTTTTAGCTCCAAATGTTACCTATTCTAAAATGTGTTATTTATCAAAGTCAATTTCTACATGTAACGAAATATTTGAAGTGGTGATTCTTTCTAGGAATCCACCTTTAAAATCCCATCCAGCACGACAATTTCTTAGGCTAAATGTATTAATAAATAATCGATGCATTTTGCTTTATTTATTGAATTATTGTGGTGTGTTCCGTCACAATACCAATGGCAAAAGATCCCCTGGGTCGAAAGTTAAGATGGGTGTTCCGCAGAGCTCAATACTTGGTCCTTTCTTGTTTTTGATTTATATAAATGACTTGCCTTATTTCGTAAGGAATGATCACGAAATAGTTTTCTTTGTGGATGACACTTCACTTTTGTTTCAAATTAAAAGAGGGTTACCTCTAAATGACGATGTGAACAATTCTATCGCTAAAGTAGTACATTGGTTTAATGTAAATAATCTTCTTCTTAATGAAGGAAAAACAAAATGCCTAATATTTGTACTACCTAATGTTAAAAAAGTAGATATAAATTGTGGATACCACGGTATTTTAAGGAATAAAATTAGATTTTAAACTACAGTGGGGCCCATATATTGATAAATTGTCGAGTAGACTTAGCTCTGCAGCATATGCCGTAATGAAAATACGTAGGTTAACTGACATAGATACTGCCAGATTAGTATACTTCAGTTACTTTCATAGTGTAATGTCGTACGGAATCCTATTGTGGGGAAGTGCTGCCGACATACAAACAATTTTTGTTCTTCAGAAAAGATCAATTAGATCAATTTATAATCTTAGGATTAGGGACTCTTTAAGGGAGAAATTTAAGGAAATAGACATTATGACTGTTGCTTCTCAATACATATACGAGAACTTAAAGTACGTTCGTAAAAATATTTGTTTGTCTTCTATAAAAAGTGATATACACAATTTTAATACAAGAAATAAAAATAAATTAACGGTGCCTGTCACTAGACTGCAAAAAGTTAATAACTCATTGAAGGGTCGTTGTGTGCGCTTCTACAATAAGGTCCCAAGTAAAATACAACAATTAGATATCATGCAGTTTAAATCTACTATAGAAAAAATACTTATTAAAAAAGGTTATTATAAAGTATCCGATTATATAACAGATAAGAACGCTTGGACTTGAGGTGATCCAGCAACTGGATAGGTGATTACTTCGTAACCCATTATCTTGTTTTCATTATTATTAAATGATTATGTTATCATTATAAGACCATAGTTTTTTTTTCTATCTCTGTTTATAATGTATTGATCTGGTAATGACATGGTTTTTGTAAATGTCATTACTCTTATTAGAGCTGGTTTCTTGCTCGTTCTTCTTATCAGCCAAAACATCCTGAACGAGTGGTAGGGAAAAAAATGTTGGACGATTCAAAAGTATTTTTAAGAAGTCTATTTGAATAAAGATTATTTTGACTTTGACTTTGATTATTACTTGTATTTCAGCGAAAGTTACACAATAACTTCGCTAAAATATCTCTCATTTTGTAAAACAGAATACAAAAATAAAGAGATTTCTACGACAGTAACATGTCTTTATAAAAATGTTCCATGCCTTTATATTAGAAATTATCAATAAAAACGTAACAATACGACATAACTTGTAAAGGTTTAGATTTAAATCCATTTTTTTTTTCATGAAAATCGGTACATATCTGTTTGTTCTGCAATACTGGATTATTTTTACAAGAATAACGCAACAAGGAGGACCCTTTTTTAAATAAATAATCATAATAAATTTAATAACTAACTTAAAGGTCTGAATGCAATTTGATCCAAAAACCGAAAACCTTGAAGTTATGTTGTATTGAGCTGAACAGGCTTAACAAAATAATTAAAAAGTTACAGGAATTTGAAACTTTCAAGAGCGTTTTATCACAAATTGAGATTTTTACTTTGTCACGTTCTTGTCGCAAATGAGCGATATGCACTATTCATTCATCACATCCAACTATCGTTGCCCATTCATGAATGCCAAATAAAAAAAGTCAAACTCCGCCCCGTACAAACTATACAAAGTGAGCGCACGGGAAACACGACCTTAAGGTGGATAGGCACGCTTGACCACGATTGTACTTCTGTAAAAAGATGTAAGATATGTAATGATCATCACCACACTATCTTACATGAAATGTACAGCGCTCATGTGTCATCAAACAACGAAACTCAACCTTCAACTTCGACCTCACCTTCCCGAAAATCAAACCACGTAGCTGGAAATTATGATGAAGTCTTACTATCGACTGTAGAACTCAATATACGAGCTAAAGATGGAACATTCGTCACATTAAGATGTCTTTTAGATCAAGGTTCGCAAATCAATTTAATAACAGAAAATGCCGCGCAGCGTTTGGGCTTAGACAGATGTAACCAAAACGCTTCAATATTTGGAGTTGGTACGACCGCCACTCACAGTAGAGGGGCCGTAAAATTGATATGTGAATCTCGCTACAATAACTACACTTTTATCACAGATGCATTAGTGATGTCAAAAGTTGTGGGAAATTTACCCAATTTTACCTTTGAGAAACAACACTGGCCGCATCTACATAACATCAACCTGGCTGATCCAGAATACAATGTTTCGCGACCGGTGGACATTCTGCTTGACGCGAAAGTTTATGCAGAGATTTTAATGAATGGTATACTACGAGGGCCAACTAACGCCCCTATTGCCCAACAAACCAAGTTAGGCTGGATTTTAGTCGGCAATGTTAAAACATTTAACTGTCACGCCGTTTTGAATAACTTAGAAGAAATATCACAGTACTGGGAGTTAGAAGAAATAACACAACAGAACAGTAACTTGACACCCGCCCAGGAATACTGTGAAACGCTGTACCAATCAACAACTACAAGACAGCAAAACGGCCGCTACATTGTAAAATTGCCTATGAAACCCAATTTTGAAGAACATTTAGCACCATCTAAATATCTAGCTGTGGCCCAGTTTAAGCAACTCGAGAAAAATTTCCTAAAGAATCCAATTTTGGCGGAAAACTACAGAAAATTTATTAGCGAATATATTGAACTGGGTCATATGAAACTATGCACCACTCAACTCGAACCAGAATGCTTTTTGCCCCATCACGGAGTCATCAAACTCGATTCACTTACTACTAAATTAAGAGCCGTATTTAACGCATCCTGTAAAATCAAAACGGGATATACATTAAATGATCTGATGGAATGCGGCCCGAAACTACAACAAGATCTGCAAGGAGTTATATTATTTTGGAGAACATTTCAATATGCATACACAGCAGACATAGAAAAATTTTATCGTCAGATATTGGTCAAAGAAGAAGATCAACACCTTCAAAAAATAGTATGGCGAGATTCAATCTATAATACTATCAATGACTATCAGTTGTGCACGGTAACATATGGCACCAAGGCCGCTCCCTATCTCGCTATGAGAACGATAAAACAACTACTTCAAGATGACGGTCATAAATATCCTTTGGCAGCGAAGATTTTACAGAAACAGCTTTATGTCGATGATTTATTAGGAGGTAATAATAGCTTACAGGAAGCAAAGCAGGCCCAAAAACAAATAATAGAATTACTACGCGGCGGTGGCTTTACACTGAAAAAATGGACCAGCAGCGACCCGAGTTTATTACAAAATTTATCTAAAGAGTTTATCAGTCAAAATATGTTTGATTTTAAGCACGCTGAAACGAATAAAACGCTCGGTCTATCATGGAACCCGTGCACTGATCAGTTTTCATTCCTGAGCGTTACACTTATGAATGATAAAGACTTAACTATACCTACCACAACAAAGCGATTATTACTATCAACTATATCAAAGATATACGACCCGCTTGGCTGGCTGTCTCCGATTACTATAAAATGTAAATTATTGTTTCAAAAGATATGGAACATAAATCTAGGTTGGGATGATACACTACCATTTGATCTACAACAAGAATGGAATACATTAAAGCAAGACTTACCTAATATAAACAAAATAAAATTAGCACGCTGGATCGGTAACAAAGAAAAACCTATCGAATTTCACGGATTCTGCGACGCGTCTGAGAAAGCTTATGCGTGCGTCATCTATTGCAAGTCCATGGACGCAAACGGAAAGCCTGTTACAACTCTCATAGCCGCTAAAACAAAATTAGCGCCGCTTAATAAGACTATGTCGTTACCACGACTGGAACTATGCGGTGCACTATTACTATCTCAGTTGATGAAAAAAGCCATAGACACAATGAACATTCAGACAGGCAACGTAAACATTTACGGCTGGACTGACTCAATGGTCGTATTGGGTTGGTTGCAAGGTGAAGTCGGACGTTGGAAAACATTTGTGGCGAATCGTGTGGCAAACATTTTACAAACAATGCCGTCATCTTGTTGGAAACACGTAAGATCTGAAGAGAATGCAGCAGATTGTGCAAGTAGAGGATTGCTGCCCTCTCAGCTACTGACATACTCCCTATGGTGGGAAGGCCCATTGTGGTTAAAAAATGACATCTTTTTGCAAACATCAAAGCGTGCGGAAATTCCAATTCCGGAAGAGGATAAGAAAACAAAGGTGTATGTAACTCAACATCAAAACACGGAAACATTAATAGAAACACTTCTCGAGCGTTATAGCTCTATGGAACGAGTAACGCGCGTACTAGCATGGATATCGCGTTTCATTTACAACTTACGAAGCACTGATAAAAGTAAGGCAATGAACTTGAAAACAATTGAGATATTAAACGCTCATAATTTCATTGTCAAGGCCGTGCAATATAAATATTTCAAACAAGATATAGACAATCTTTTGAATAAAAAGAAACTTTTATGCAAAAGTCAACTTTTGAGTCTGAATCCGTGGCTTGATGAAGATGGAATATTGAGAGTAGGTGGAAGACTCGGACAGTCAACTTTGAGCATTGAAAATAAACACCCCGTTATTATGGCAAATAGTGACAGACTGAGCACTTTAATTATACAGTGGGCTCACAGAATAACATTACACGGAGGTGCAAGATTGACCTTAAATTTCCTGAGAACTAAATATTGGATAACTGGTGGCATGAATGCTGTAAAGCGGGAGCTACGTAAATGTATAAAATGCATGCGCTTTAATACATGTAAACAAAACCAGATAATGGCAGATTTGCCAAAATCACGTGTCACTCCGTCGCGTCCGTTTACTCATACGGGTGTAGATCTCGCTGGACCAGTGGAAGTAAAATCGAATAAAGGCCGAGGAATAGCTACAACTAAAGGATACATTGTTATCTTCGTCTGTTTCTCAACCAAGGCTGTCCATCTTGAGCTAGTTTCTGACCTTACCTCAATAACATTTCTTGGTGCATTTAAACGCTTGTGTGCACGCCGTGGGATGCCTAAACACATCTATAGCGATTGCGGTACCAACTTTGTTGGAGCATCGAACAGTTTAAATCGTGAACATAAAAAGGCTCTCGAACATTACTTGACGTCATCTGATGTTATGGACCACATCACTGCTTGCAATGTGGAGTGGCATTTTAACGCTCCAGCATGGCCCACCGCTGGAGGTCTTTGGGAGGCCGGAGTAAAGCGAATGAAATATCACCTGAAGAGGGTTCTCGGTGAACAAAAATTGGTTTACGAAGAGTTCACAACGCTACTCACCCAAATAGAAGCATGTCTCAATTCGAGACCCTTAGTGGCTCTCACGAACAGCATAGAAGATCTACAATGCTTGACGCCCGGTCACTTTCTTATTGGTGACCAACTGCTAGCCCCTCCTCTTACTCTAGGAGCTGAAGAGATCAGCCTTGGAACGCGGTGGAAACTTATAGAAAAAATGCATAAGGACTTTTGGCGCAGATGGTCCATTGAGTATCTTCAAACATTACAGCAACGTAGTAAATGGCACTTCGGACGAAAGGACTTCACAAAAGGAGATTTGGTAATAATTCAAGATGATAACGTTCCTCCAGCTCGCTGGCTGCTGGGAAGGGTAATAGATACTCACCCAGGAAGCGATGGACGCGTGCGTGTGGTCACCCTGCGAACAAAAAGTAAGGATTGCGTAAAACGACCGATTAGTAAGTTGATCCGCTTACCAATCGACACGGACTCAGTAACTTCGCAACCGCAATCGGAAACGGAACAATAACCTGGTAAAATAAAAAGTATATTAATAATTTGGTATTAACATCTTCATACATAACAAGAAAAAGAAAAAAAAAAAAAACATGAATTCGATAAATCTATACTTTTTATTATTTACGATATGTAGTACAGCTCCGGAAATAATTGGTCAGCAACCTGTGAAAGTGACAACTCTGCAACAGAATCAGCCATTATATTTTGACAAAATTGCTGATATGCAATTGATACAAGACGAATGGAAGATGATTGTCTATTATAATTTATCAACATATTGGCATAGTCTTTTAAATATCGAGTACCATGTCAACCTTCTACTGGATCTTAGCAAGGATGAACCGTCGTTCAAAATTATTACGACACAACTACAGCATGAAATAACAGAACTCCAGCACAACAATTTAATGTTACAAACAGAACATGGCAGACGCGCTAAGCGAGGCCTCATCAACGGAGTGGGTTACGTAGCCAACGAATTATTCGGTGTACTCGATGAACGCTTTGCTCTTCAATATGGTAAAGAAATCCAAACAATACATGAAAACGAAGATCATCTCAATAACTTATACAAAAAACAGATTTCCATTATTGAAGGCGACCATAATATTTTGAAAAGAAATGAAGAAATGATGATCAAGCAGTTCACCAGCATCAGTCGACAGATGTCATACTTAAATAATCTAATAGGAAACGAACATAACAAAACTATGAATATGATAGGAGCAATTTTAACAGCTAATATTATAATTGATAGCCTACGCCGGCTGCAACAGCAACTACTTGATCTTGTCACAGATGTGCGCAGTGGCAGAATGGATACACACTTATTGAAACCAGCAGAGTTCGAAAATCAATTAAATATCATCACAGCTCAAATTTCTTCAGATGTAACGTTGCCGTGTGTGAGTAATCAACAAGAATGTGTAAGAGAAATGTATAAACTTTCAAGAGTTCACGTGCGATTAACCGATTACTTGATATTTGAAATTAAATTACCTCTCATTAATAGTGAACATTTTGAGCTCAATCACGTCGTGCCTATTCCAATAATAAAGGATCGGATGTCTACATTCATCATTCCCACTGCAAAGTACTCTGGCTTAACTCTCAAAAAGGATATGATTATTCCAATCACCGAAGAAGATATGCATAGTGGATGTATGTCATTAAAAGAAAACAAACTGATATGTAACTTAAATCTACCTATACATACAACAGCAAAAGAAATATCGATAATATGTGAGGCACAAGTAATCAACAATAATAATTTAACTAATTGTGGCTCCATATTATCACGTTGCCACAATGAATGGATCAGGTTACACAGCCGCGCCGCATGGTTGTTTACTTGTTGCGAGGAATGCACAGTACGCATTTTTTGTCCCGACGCTACTATGGTTACAGAGAACTTACATGGTACGGGTATTATAAAATTAAGGCCAGGATGCATGTTAAAGGGAGATAATATCATCATACATTCTCCAAAAATATATCATTCTGAGTTGATTTTAAACTACGATGGAATATATATGCCGGAGTCAAGTGTCAATAACATTTTAAAAGGCTACAACTTCAGTTATACTCCAGAAACACATGAACAACAATATGATCAACTTCAAAACCAAATAAATAATGTAAAGACATTGCAAGAAATGTTGACAATCCGTAATACATCGCACGACACTCACCACTATGTGGGTTATGGATTTGTTGCGATATTTTGCATCATTATATTAGGTGTCGTATACCATTATATCAAAAAATACCTAAAGAAGAAAAATGACGTGGTTGTTCCTGAAGTGGAACTGCAGAGTGTTCGATGCAGTACACCCAGTGAATTTTCCGCAACAGCAACGCGGGCGATGGACAACCTGCAATCTACACGACGTGTCAATCGGCAAACTTCTCCTTAACTTTAACTTACTTACTGTTTACTTAAGTAATATAATTATTTTTATATGTGTCTTTTCTTAAATTGGGCAGTATGTAGGAGCGAGCTCCGACATTTGAGTTAGTGACAATTAAACTATTGAATGCAACACCCGTGTCATTCTTTACTAATAAACTTTTAATAGCATTCATAACAATATTGTAGGTTTGTGGATCCTACACTCTTTATTATCAATTATAATAGATAAAACAATTACTATATAAAAAGTAGTAAGAATCATATGAATACTCACAACCTTTTTTTTAAACTGACGTTTTATATTTCATAATAAATAAAAATAAATTGACATTATCTATCCAATACTGATGTTTGAAAGTGAACGTGAGTAGGTATATTCGTGCATAAACTACTTATTTTATAAATTACCCGCTATGGTCGTAAAAAAGTGTGCAGGGTGTAAGAAGAATATTACAAAAAAATCACCAGGCTTGGAGTGCAGCAGATGCCAAATTGTTGTGCATGCTGATCCAGAATGTGCTAAACTATTCAACAAACAACTGAATACGCTGCGTAATTCGACGAGTATAGAATGGAGTTGTGAAAATTGTTTAAAAGGCACAGCCCGCAGATCATCTTTCCTAATTCCTGATGACGATGATGAAGAGGATGAGTCAGCTTTCGGCTCTCCAGTAAACTTTCCAGCACTTTATATAGTAAAACTTGTTCGCGACATAAGCAGAGAGCTTAAAAAAACCTTTCGAGAAGAGCTGAGTGGTCTACAAACGTCACTGGAATTTGTAAGTAGCCAAATTGATAGTATGGAGCAGTCTATAAAGAACCAAGAAAATAAAATCAAAGATCTCGATAAAAAAAATCTAGACCTGCAAAACAGAAACAAACATCTGGAATTAAGAGTAGCTGTTCTGGAAGAAGGAATTAAGTCCATTGAGCAGGATTCCCTTTCAGCATCTGTGGAAATTGCGGGTCTGATGGAAATTTCTCCAAAAGATGTGGATAACATGTTAAAAATAGTGGCTTCAAAATTAGATGTAAATATTGCCGATATACAGTCATCACGTCGTCTACCTGGATCCAAGGACAAGCCTGGCTCACTCCGGGTGGATATGAAGTCAAAGAAAGCCCAAATACAGTGGGTTGAAGCCGGAAAATTAAAGTGTCTAACTTTAGGAGCTCTGTGTCCAGATATTCCCACTGACAAAGCAGAAAACCGTATTTATGTGAGAGAACCTAACCAAGCATGTGAAAACCCTTTTATATACTGCCAAGACAAATCTGGGGAAAACATATGTTTTTGTGTGGTGTAAAAACGGTAAGGTGTGCGTTAGAAAAAATAGTAATAGCAAAATCTATTATATTAAATCAATTCAAGATATTGAAAAACTTGGTAAAGTTACCCAAAACTAAGATAAGATTTATTTATTCCTTTTTGCTCGAACGGTATAAAACGTTTATATTTTGTTTCCCTAATTATTTTATTGTTCACCCTTTTAGTAAAACATCTGTTTATATTATTATGAATGAGCAATCTCATGAAATATTTGATTGTACGTCTCTTAATCATTTCTTTCAAAAACTAATACCTAAAAGTAAACTTAATCTTTCATGTATACATATAAATATTCGATCACTTATAAAAAACTATCCCAAATTAATTGAAATTATGCATAACTGTAATTTTCCACTTGATATTATAGTTTTGACAGAAGTGGGTATCTCAAATAACCTAGTTCATCTTTTCAATGTGCTTGGCTACAACATGTACCCCCAGCTACGTACTGGTCAACGGGGCGGTGGTATTATAATTTACGTTAAAAATCATATTAAGTTTACGGTAATTTATCAAAAACCAATAACAACATTTGAATCACTATCTGGCATTTTAAAAATAAGCCCCGGCCAGGACGTGGCTGTGTGTTCCATATATAGGCCACCGTCAACTAATAAAAAGTTATTTGTATCTGAGCTTAGTGACTACATTTCTCAATTCGATTCAAAGCACAACTTGATTTTAATTGGGGATATCAATATAGACCTAAAATGCATGTCATCAATAAGAAATTATTATTTAGAAACACTCGGCGGGCACGGGTTATTGTGTGGAATCACTGATTACACCCGAATTGAAGTTAGACTAAACGTTGTTACTAAGTCGTGTCTAGATCATATATTTACTCGATTCCGCACACTAAGTCCATACACGGCGGCGCTCGACGTCACACTGGCCGGTCACCGAGCGGTGATCCTTGCGTGCATTGGCGATGCTATGCCCGCGCGTATACAGCATGTAACGAGACATTCAGTAGATTATGATATTTTGAAGCAGCAATATAAAAAAGTAAATTGGATGTCAACAAATAAAATGACATGTCCTAATAGTATTTATAATTTTATTCGTGAGTCGATTCAAAATGCAACTAGGGCTGCGACATTTACGGAAAGTTATAAAGGTTCGAAACGATTTAAAGTTCCATGGATAGATGAAAATGTCACTCGCTTATGTAAAAAACGTAACCGATTATATAAATTATGGAAAAAGAACACAAGTAACTTTGAATTGAGATTAGAATATAATAAAGTCCGAAATAAAGTTCACAGAGTATTAGAAAATAAAAGAAATTCATATTACATAAAATTAATAGAAAATAACTTTAAAAATATTAAAAAGATTTACCAAATAGTTAATCAAATGTTGGGACGAGTGACATTGTCAATCGACACAGCTATTATGAGGGCTTTTGATGCGCAAGGCCTTAGCTCAAAAGCTATATCTGATAATTTCGCGGTTTACTTTGATAAAGCTGTAAAGAGCGTGGTTCCTAACTGTAAATCAAAATTGTTAGATCCTACCATGTATTCTAAAATACTTAACTGTAGTATCTATTTCAAAAAAGCTACGTGTGGGAATGTACAAGAAATTGTTAGAAAAATGAACTCAAATAAGACTCCGGGACTGGATAATATCAAAATAAGTCATATAAAGTTGATGGAGCAAGATATTTCCACAGCTATTGCTAATTTAATTAATTGCAGTGTGAAATATGGCTTCTACCCTAGTGAGTTAAAGTTGGGTTGTGTTAGACCAATCTATAAAAAAGGTAAACATGACCAGTACTCAAATTATCGCCCGATTACTTTACTTTCGACAGTGGACAAGATTGTTGAGAAGTATATTTGCGAGCAAATCCACAATTTTTATAAAAAACATAAGGTTATATATGAAAATCAATTTGGACTTCAGGCTGGGAAAGGTACGGCTGATTTGTAAGCCAAATTTACAGATGAGATAAATAACCACTTGGACAATAAAAATACAGTTTTAGCTCTGTTCATTGATTTTTCGCGGGCTTTTGATACGCTAGATCA
Organism: Diatraea saccharalis; assembly: GCA_918026875.4. NCBI lineage: Eukaryota > Metazoa > Arthropoda > Insecta > Lepidoptera > Crambidae > Diatraea > Diatraea saccharalis. The sequence goes on from OU893352.1 coordinate 10,840,621, forward strand.
TAACCGACTTATTGACAAGCTCGATAGTTGTGGTATACGTGGCCCATTACTGAAATGGTGCGACAACTATCTTAAAAAACGCAAATTCAGAGTTAAGATTGGAGACTCACTCAGCGAACCGGTTGAACAGAATATTGGTACGGCCCAAGGTTCCGTATTGGGCCCGGTACATTTTTTGACTTATGTCAATGAATTAAGTAATATTTTAAATCATTCTTCTTGTTATCAATTCGCTGATGATACATGTCTTGTCGTCGCGGGCAAAGACACGGAAGTAGCTTGTGGGCTTTTACAATCCGATTTTGACTTATTAACTGGGTGGTGCCACGATGCTGGTCTGGTATTAAATTGTGATAAAACTAAATTATTAGTTATTCAATCTCCCTATGTAAAACGCTTTCCTAAAAAACAATAGTAGCCCATAATCATAACTGCCTACACAATCCCAACAATACGTGTTACTGTCCTGCAATAGAAGAAGTCAGCTCGATAAAGTATTTATAACATATAACGAATAAACGATAACGAATTTTGAAAATCCGGCTCCGTACCGGTGTGGCCAACTCGATAGCGCATCCGATGCAGTTTTTATGATTTTCCTAGTGGCAATACCGACTGCGCTAGAGTCGACAAAGTAAAAAATGGGCAAAATTTTTCAAATCGCCGTAACCACCAGGGTTGCCAGGTGATGACGATGAAAATGGTCAAATATCATTTCGGAGAGTGCCCTCCGTCGAGAAAAAGCATTTTTGAAATTCCCAAATGGCTCCTTCTACTTTTCACCTTTTTGGGGTAAATCTTCGAAATTACCCTAAAATCGGGGAAAATTTTCACCTCATTCGAAGGAGCCGGCGGAGACTCACGACCGGTCCATACAAGGCGAAGAGCTCCGATGTTGCCATGTGTGCTAAAAGTGCGTTAAGATTTTTCGAAAAAGTGAAAAAATCACAAAATGGCCGCTGCCGGCACCGCCATAATGATTTTCCCGAGTTTCATAATTTTCCCATAGTCACGACTATATCAGGCAAGGGACCTCATTCACAGATTTTCTCCGCTGGCCACCCAGGTTCCCAAACAAATCGGGTTATGAGGGCATGTCGAAAAACACGTTTTCTACCGTGGAGCCCAGGGTTGTCAGCTCGCGGAAACGAAAACTACCAAAAGTCATAGGGCTCCCCCGGCACCACACCGCACCGAGTGTGTTTTCCGCGAAAAGTGCGTATTTCGAAATTTCACTTTTCTCCCAAAATCTTATAAACTACCACGAAAATGGTAGAAATTAGTATTAATATGGAAAGATCCCACCGAGCCCCACAACCGTCCCATATAAAGAAAACCAGTACATTGCCGCCATCTTGGAGAAAATCTCACTGGAAAATGGCGATTTCTCAATGCCGAAACAAAATGGCCGCCCCCGCCGCCGCCATGTTGAAGCGCAAATGAAAACTTCCCACACGTTAAAATCGACTATATTTCCGAATCACCAGTGAAAAGATCCCCCCTCCAAACCTACAAGAAAAGAATTCACGATCGCCCGAACAGAGGTCGAAAAATGACAATTTTCCGGGTAAAATATCTCCGCCGCCATTTTGTTTTTTTAATGAAACCTTTTTTCAGTCTCATTTTTTTAGCCAAATCTACGACCATTTCGAATATCGTAATCGTAGAGTGTATAATGTAGAAATTAAAAAAATTATCTCGCCGCCATTTTGTTTTTTGGCTGTACCGATATGCCATTTCAACTCGAATTAAAAAAATATTGTCACTCTCCATACATGAAAATGTCATTTTCTCCCTCTTTCTACCCGAAAAAAGCATGGAGTGAGTGAGTGAGTCAGTCAGTCAGTGGTAATTGAGCTTTATATATTATAGATATATATATATATAACTAGCTTTCGCTTGGTTGCCCCGGGCTGCGAACAGCCCGGGGAGGTAATGAGTAGCTAGTGGAATCGGGGCGGGGGGTTGTAAGTCCGCCTCTTGTTATGTCGGGTTTATAGTTTGAAAACGCCTACAAAGAGTACGTAAGTTCTATCTACAAATGAAAGAGGTCACGAGTAGCTAGTGGAATCGGGGCGGTGGGGTTTTAAGTCCGCCTCGGAAGCGGATTTTAATATTTTTCGTTTTTTTTATCATGTTGGGTTTACAGTTTGAAATTGCCTACAAAAAGTTAGTAAGGTCTATCTTCAAATGAAAGGTGTTTCGGCACCATACATTACAGAAAAAGGGTTACCAGTTTATACTTAATAAAAAAAGAAATATTCAGTTGAAAAACGCAAGCACAATTAAAAAATTTATTTCCTATAGATCGCCTTGTAGTCTTTTATTCTTATTCAATAATAAATTCCTAAAAATGACGGTATCAAAAAAATTTTTTTTTTCCATCTGGCAACACTTCAGTTGATAATAATTTTTTGGAAGTAATCTGAAAAATTTTTTCATATGCGCCAAAATTAACTGTATAAAGTGAATATTGATAAAAATATCATTTTTCTAGATCAAACGATTGCTGTTTAAGCCGCCATCTTGAATTTTGAAATTTTAATCTCATACTTATATAGCACACCTATTGGTGCATCCAACGCCGTTTCTATTATTTTCCTAGCGGCGATAATGACTGCGCTAGAGTTCAAAATGTGAATAGTGGGCATTAAATCTTCTAACCGCCGTAACTGAGAGGGTTGCCAGGTGTAGGCAATGAAAATGGTCAAATGTGATTTCGGGAGGCGCCCTCTATCGATGGATACCAATTTTGAAGTTCTAAAATTGTTCCTTTGACAGTTACAGTTTTTGGGGTAAATCTCAAAAACTACCCTAAAATCGGGTAAATTTTTTCCACCATATCAAAGCGTCTATAGAGATACACAATCGCTCCATACACGCCAAATACCTGCGGGGTTGCCAAGTCGGTCAAAATCGAGGTTGAATTTCAAACGTTGTTTGCTCTCAGTGTTGCCAGTCCATCGTTCTATTTTTTCCATCGGGTATCTTGAGAAGTTAAAATTAAAATATTTGCATCGAAAAAAATTCAAAATTCGACAAAAAGTGTTTCCCCAAAAATCTCATAAAGTATCAAAAATTTTCAAGATTTTTTTTCACCTGGCAACACCTCAGCTACTTGCCTAAAAATTGTTTCCCCGGAAGTAGTCTGACAAATGTCGCCAAGTGCGTCAAAATCGGCTCGACGTGGTGACGATACCCAATTTTTCGTAAAAAATGGCCGCTGGTTTGGCCGCCATCTTGAATTTTGAAAATCCGGCTCCGTACTGATGTGGCCAACTCGATAGCGCATCCGATGCAGTTAATACTATTTTCCTAGTGGCAATACCGACTGCGCTAGAGTCGACAAAGTAAAAAATGGGTGAAATTTTTCAAATCGCCGCAGTCACCAGGGTTGCCAGGTGACGATGATGAAAATGGTCAAATGTCATTTCGGGGAGTGCCCTCCGACGAGAAAAAGCATTTTTGAAATTCTCAAATGGCTCCTTCTACTTTTCACCTTTTTGGGGTAAATATCCGAAATTACCCTTAAATCGGGGAAAATTTTCACCTCATTCGAAGGAGCCAGCGGAGACTCACGACCAGTCCATACCAGGCGAAGAGCTCCGATGTTGCCATGTGTGCTAAAAGTGCGTTTGAATTTTTCGAAAAAGTGAAAAAATCACAAAATGGCCGCTGCTGGCGCCGCCATATTGATTTTCCCGAGTTTCATAATTTTCCCATAGTCACGACTATATCTGGCGCGACACCTCATTCACAGATTTTCTCCGCTAGCCACCCAGGTTCCCAAACAATTCGTGTTATGAGGGCATGTCGAAAAAAATGTTTTCTACCGTGCAGCCCAGGATTGTCAGTTCGCGGAAACGAAAACTACTAAAAGTCATAGGGCTCCCCCGGCGCCACACCGCATCGAGTCTGTTTTCTGCGAGGAATGCGTATTTCGAAATTTCACTTTTCTCCCAAAATCTCCTAAACTACCACGAAAATGGTAGAAATTATTACCAACTTAAAAAGTTAGCAGCGAGCCCCACGACCGCCCCTATACGACGTGAACCCGTCCGACGCCGCCATCTTGGAGGAAATCTCACTGGAAAATGGCGATTTTTCATTGCCGAAACAAAATGGCCGCCACCGCCGCCGCCATGTTGACGCGCAAATGAAAACTCCCCGTACGTAAAAATCGACTATAATTCCGAGTCGCAGGCGTAAAAAGCCCCCCTCCGAACCCACAGAAAAACAATTGACGATTGCCCGAACAGAGGTCGAAAAATGCCAAATTTCCAGGTTAAATATCTCGGCCGCCATTTTGTTTTTTTAATCAAACCTTTTTCCAGTGTCATTTTTTTAACCAAATCTACGACCATTTTGAATATCGTAATCGTAGAGTCAAGAATGTAGAAACTAAAAAAATTATCTCGACGCCATTTTGTTTTTTGGCTGTACAGATAAGGTACTTCAACTCATTTTAAAAAAATATTATCACTCTCCATACACGAAAACGTAATTTTCCCCCTCCTTCTACCCGAAAAAAGCATGGAGTGAGTCAGTGAGTGAGTCAGTCAGTGGTAATTGAGCTTTATATATTATAATATATTTATATATTAAGTTGACCAATGCAGATAGGTAGATTACCAATCTATAAATTTCAGAAAATGAATAATTTTCTTTGATCACCGAGTTTTTATGCAAGAAAATCGTTGTTGTCATCAAAATAAACACCTTACTGGTCAAGCGCGAATGCTTTATTGCACAACATATTTATTAAATTTAATTGATTGTAATGGTGATTAAAAATAAAATATTGAAATTTTATAGAACTTCTAACTCATCTGTTTTACTTACTACTGCAATCGTAAATACCTATATTGATTTAGTCTATTGATAAACATATATAATGTTCAATTAAATGTTGAACTTAAATCATACAAGCGAACCAAGGATAAATTATTATATTTTTAGCGTAAACATGTCGGTTTGTCAAACGAAATAATAATATAATAAAAATTAGAATGTTAGAATTTTCTTCCATTTAATTTTTAACTTTAACAACTAGAACCAATTAATAACACTAGAACACAATAAAATGATCCCTTGTTGATTAATATGACATAGGACATTCTGCATGTGAGCGCATAATGTTGATGATATTTAACGATATTGCTTTGTAACTTAATTTATTTACCGCTACTTGCAAATTTGCTGCATTTGCTATTTGTATCCGTAGAGATGTTCGAGTTATAATAAGTAGTTACAAAAATTATAATCGATGTGCTACTAGAGAATTGTCTAAATTTTAGCAATCAATATCATTGAATGAGTATGCAGTAGAGAGCTGCTACTTTGTACTAACAATTTAATTGCAAATTGCATTAAAGGTAGAATAATTTTACAAAATAATGTTATCACTGGTTTAGGTATATATACTTATAATGTACCTACAATTTATTTTATTTATATGTAGATAATTGTTATTTTGAAATGAATCATTATTTGATAATAAACTGTAACTCTAATGTAGATAAAATACTAATAATCTATTGTAATTGATAATAAAGAGTGTACTTTAAAAATACTAGTGGCAGCTCGCGGCTTCACCCGCGTAGTACCCGTGCGCGTGCGAAAATCGGGATAAATAACAGCTTATGGGATAAATAATATACTGATGTATAACCTATATTATTATGAAATGTCATCCAAATCTTTTTTCGTAAAAGAATAACAAACATACATCCATACTAACGTACTTTCGCATTTCTAATATTATTATAGTAGGACACATCCAAACAATTTTTATGCTGGTGGTACTTCATTACGTAATACACCAAAATGGCGGTTGGATTTGACAGCTAATTTGTTTGAAACGAAGTTATAGTATAAATAACTTCGTTTCTATCAAAATATCTCAGAAAAATGAGTAACAACTGGTTACGTTATGTTCCTAGATAAATAATCTGACTACTAATGATCATTTGAAAGGAAATAAATGGATATTTCACAGTAATATATGACAAAATATGGTCGACGAAACGATGAAAATAAACACCCTTCAAAAGTTACGTCCCTTTTTCAAGCATATTTTTTGCTTTTTTTTAACTTTTCTTACTTTACAAATAAACTATAATCATTTATCAGTAGGTATTTATAAAAATTCTCACCGTTTACGTCTCGAAAACATCACACTAACACTCACAAAACAGTCACAATAACAACGTTAAATTTCACTTCGACAATGAATGACAGACAATTTGTTTTTATTATTTTTGGGTTGGCTTGGCGGTCCGAATCCAGCTAGAATTGTTCCGAGTGTATTAAATATTAGTAAAGAAACGAAATGTAAAGTCGGACCGTGATTCGGACTAAGCTAAGGACAAAAATCAACGACCAATTACATCAATCCGCTTATGCACATAGGGTGTGCGTCCGACACTTTAGACCATTTTATTTTACGAACATACGTATGTGCGTACGACACTCGAGGGGTTAAAGCGAACTTTGATGTGTTGCTCTAGGACTATCGTAAGTGCAACCGAACTCCATCGGGTTCGTGTTTCTATTCCCACAGTGATTCCCACGTATTACTTCATTTGCAAAGACACTCGAGCGACAATAGCTAACTTTAACTGTTTAGTAAATATAAAAATGTTACTTGTGAATTCAAGAAATCATCACTAAGTGGTCTAAAACTGTCGAAAAAAGAAGATCAAGTAAGTAGTGATTATGTTTCTAAATAAATTACTAATATGTTATAAAATACTTAATTTAGATTCAAGTAAAATATATAAAAATATATTAGGCAAAATCAAATACATTGCTTAGATTCTAAGATAAGAGTTAAAGCCTTTGTATTGTGTATTATCAGAAATGACGAAGGTGTCACAAAGCAAATCCAAAATTTGATTTTTAATTATAAATTAAATTTTCATATACCGTTTTATAGAAAAATTATAAAGGATAAATTCTCCAAAATTTTACATTTTTAATAATTCACAAACTATATGTACTTACGTATTGTGAAGCCAATACAATGTCTTTGTGAGTACATGATTTTAATTTAGTTTAAAAATCTATGTCAGCCTGATTTTATAAAGTAAGACTTATTATCAAAATCATAGTTCACACAAATTATAATAAATGTCTATGATAATTGACATCAGTAAAACAAGAAAAACATTAGATTTGAAAGTTAAATGTATTTTTATGCATTTTTCTCTAAGATTAGTAAAATTTAGTATTTTTTTGTTTTTCATGAAAACAGATAATATTCTTAAATGTAGAGAAATACTGTTATTCATTTTATTTATATCTTTTATCAAAGATTATTCAACATTTTTAATGAATTACTACATCACGCATGGTCGCAAAAAATAACCCCTTATGGATTTTTCTTTATGTAGTAGCAATTTTGTAGGATGGTCGAATGTCATAATTTTATAAAAGGTAGTTAGTTCTATTTTTCTTGAATGGCAACACTGCTCGGCCCCGTCACTCTTTTGTGACGGCTTCCGGTGAAAGGATTGAGAGTGGTGGGGTTGAGGCAGCGTTTGATTGCTGGGTCGGAAGCTCGGCAGTCGTTGGATAACCATCGAGGTGTTAAGTCGTTTAGTTGGCCGATAAAAACGTTAAAAGTGAGTCAAGAGTATTTATTGTACTGTGAATTTGAGATTTCATGATACTACAAATGCAAGCTGTTTTTGAAGCGTAACCAGAAATGTACCTTCGAAAGTAACCAACCAGGTTTAAGAATTGGCGTGTTTCTGTCTAAGATTCGTTGGTTTTGGGGACTTGAATAGAGCTCGGTCTTACTTGGGCTCGGCCGTACCTGACCGTGTCCAATTAATATTCTAACTCAGTATTTAGAAATGTACACTTTTTCAAATTAACCGAAAAGCCAGCCGCTGTCAGAGTTTCTAAGACATCACGCAAGGTCTTTAGGCCTTCATCGACCGAGTTGGACATGATCAGGACATCATCAATGTAACCTAATACCTTACCGGTGTCCATCAGGTATTTTAACGTCTTGGTGATAATTCTTTGATAGACAATAGGAGCGTTAGCAAGGCTGTAGGGCATTTTCAAGTATTCGTAGTGCCCTTCCGGTTTTACAAACGCTGTTTTACTGATGGAATCATCATCTTTCATTGGCACCTGATGGAACCCAATGGCCATGTCGAGGCTCGTGAAATATACAAAACTATAGGCTTGGCGCTATCGATATGGTCGTCAATTAAAGGCAGTGGAATCCTCTCGTTAATGGTCACAGCGTTCAAAGATCGATAGTCAATGCACATCCTATCGTCTCCGTTCTTTTTCTTCACAAGAATGATAGGACTCCCATAGACAGACTGAGACTCACGAATGATACCTTTCACCTTCACCGACGAGTTTTTTTTTACTGTCGAAGAAAAGTTCAACCGACAAAACAATATGATCTCGTCTGTTCTCGGTAACTCTCATCATCTGTGCGCGGATGATCTACAAATAAGTCTGCAGTAGTCGCGTCTCTCGCGTGTGCCGTGATAAGGTTCGTTCTAGTAACGGTAGATACATAAAAAAAAAGAAATGGCGAAATGTTCAAAGTGCTCAAAGATCGTAACGAAGAAGTCACCGGGATTGCAGTGTGACAAATGCGGTAGATGGATGCATGCTTCATGTGCATTATTAAATGATGATCAGTTCAAAGCCTTAGTATCAACGGATTGTGTCGATTGGAAATGCCGTACGTGCAGCGGAAGCATAAAACCAAAACGTGTATCAGCGATTATAGACGATGAGGATCAGTCTGACATAGGCAGCCCGTCGACGAGGCAAGTACAAATAAGTAATCACGGTATGCTAGCGGAATTACGTCGTGAAATAAGAGAGACCATTCGAGATGAACTTCAACGTTCACTCAAATTCTACTCGGATCAAATTGACGACTTTACAATAAAAATCACAGAATATGAAAATAAAGTCAAGAGCATATCCAACCATAATAATGACCTGCATAATAAATATAAAAACATAAATTTAAGATGTGAGGTATTGGAACAAAAAATTAATAACCTAGAACAACATCTCCTATGCAATAATATCGAGATACATGGAGTACCAAAAGAAAACAATGAAAATCTTCATGAAATATTGTCCAAAATCGCTACCAAAATACAGAAAAGACCTGGGGATGTGGTCAAGATGTATAGAAAAGAAAATAAGTCTGCCGCCTCTAAGATAAGAAACCACTCCACTATTATAGTTGCCCTACGGGAAGGAATGCGCGACGAATGGTTAGAAGCAGCCAAAAAAATATCTATCACAGGAAAAGACATTGACATAGAATGTGATGCAGAAGAAAATAGAAAAATTTACCTACGCGAAGCATTAACTCCAGCTACCGCCTTCTTACTATGGAAGGCAAAAACTGAACTTAAAAATAATAAAATAGTCCAATTTGTTTGGTGCAAGAGAGGTAATGTACTTATTAGAGAGGGTGAAAAGGGTAAAATTCATGTCATCAGGTCTATAAAGGATATTGAAAAATGGACGGCTTCAGCGGTAAAATGATAGACATCAACTAAATCTGAGTCTTCTACACTGGCTACTTCTACGGTTTTTATTTTTGTCTTAATTGATTAATTTAAATTCCTTACCTATTATTATTATAAAGTTAATGCATGCCTAATATAATCTTAATAATTAAGTATGTTTGATATCGCAAATAATATAATTGAATCCACTCATGATACATGGAATGATTTTATAAATACTTTACCATCGAATAGAACTAATATTTCTTTTTTACATGTCAATATCAGATCAATGATTCTGTATTTTTCTCAAATTGAATATATAGTGACATCTAGCAATATAAATATCGATATTATCGCGATAACGGAGGCAAATATTTCCAATCACTGCAAAAAATTGTTTCAACTCAACGGGTATTCAATGTATAGTAATCTAAGAAACTATAAAAAGGGTGGCGGTGTATTACTGTATATACATAACAGATTAACATTCGAATTAAATAAAAAAATTACTAATAATTATGAAACAATAATGGGTGAAATTTCATTTAAACAGAAATACAACTTTAATATATGTGTAGTGTACAGACCCCCGGACACATGCCAAACTCGTTTCGTAGAAGAGTTAAATAGGAATTTAAATTCATTTCGTAATAGTGGCGATCTGATTGTCATTGGTGATACCAATATAAACATTAAGTTAAAGTCTCGCATGAAATCATATTATTTGAATTCCTTATGCGGAATGGGTCTGGAATGTGGAATTTCACAATACACTCGAATCGAAAAAAAAGGTAATACTATTACTAAATCGTGTATTGATCACATATTCACACGAAACATGAGCGGTCATAACATATATACGGCGGCAGTGACGACGCAAGCGCCAGCTGATCATTATATAGTTGGCTGTGTATTTGTGGGTGCAGGCGCGGCGTGCGGCTCGAAGCGCACCGTAACTAGAATGAATAACAAACAGGTTTTAAAAGAATTGAGACGAGTGGACTGGAATGAGGCCCTTGCGTACGAGCAGCCTGATGACATACTCGGCTTTATGTATAATAAGTTTGATTCTATTTACAATAGTGCAAAGATAGAACAGATAGTTTGTAATAACAATAAAAAAAATAAACAATGCGAATGGGTAAATAGTAGAATAAAACACATGTGTAAAAAAAGGGCTGAGTTATTTAGAATATGGAAAAAAGACGAAAATAACTTAGAGAAAAGATTATTATTTAATATATATAGAAACAAAACGAATAAGTATATAAATTATACTAAAAATTCTTACTACAAAAAACAAATTAATGAAAACTTCAGCAACACAAAACTAATCTGGAATATAATAAACAAATTGTGTGGCAAAATATCCTCGTCGGTCGACGAATTATTATTAAAATATTTTAATCTACCTGCAACTATTTTAGCGGAAAATTTTGCAAATGAGTTTCATCAAAATGTTAAAAATTTGATAGATCCGTGTACGAATCGTATTCTTTGTCCAACGAGATATATAAACTATCCAAATGTGACAATGCGTATGAGGCCGGCTGTCATTGCGGACATCCATAAAATAATCGAACAATTAAACTATAATAAACACACACATATCGGTTCCACATATCGGATATGTATGTGAGAAATTAAGGGCTATAACATCTAAACTATCTATTCTACGATACAAAATACCTTACATGACCTTGAGAACTTTATATATGGCCTTGGCTAACAGTGTGATCGGATATGGGTTAAGTAGTTATGGAAGAACGTTCAAAACACACTTGATTAATATCTATAACCTACAGTTAAAATTACTAAAGTTAATAGTTCCGAAAAAAATAAAAACAAACTTTTAGTACAAATGATTTAGATTTATTTAATTATTGTGGGGTCTTGCCAATATATAATAGTGTGAGGCTCGCCATATTGATTGATGAACATCACAATAGCAATGAATTGATTGCCTATACTCGACCAAAGACATTGAGAAAGTTACAAAAATCAAAGAAATATGTGTTACCTAAATTTAATAACTATTATGGAAAAAGAAATTGGAAATATTTGTTACCGGCGATATTGAATGAAATGACTGATGAATCTGTATCTTATTATCTGAATAAGCGTAATTATAAAAAATATCTGAAAAAATACTTTCTTGATAAAAGTAAGAATGATTACATTATATAAAATTATGTTCTCATCTATTGCTAAGTAAGATTAACTTGCTTGAAATACCTTATGTCAATTGCATTGTTAAATAATAAAAATAACGTTATGTAACTATCTAATATACCTTGATAAATTATTGTAATTATTTTAGGAACGTTGTATTTGAACTCCACGGGCACTGATAAACCCGAAAGGGCTTTTGTGCGCTTATGATGTACTTTTGCATGCAAAAAAAATTGTATATTTTTGGACAATAAAAAAAAAAAAAAAAAAAAAAATGTATGCTCAAGCTGAAATAAATGACTTGGATAACGTCATAATTTCAATTAATAAGGACTTACAAAAAATCTTAGACCGGTCTGAAACTTTTGGAATTCGTGTCAATCCTAATAAGTGCCAGGCCATCATCGTAGGTAGTTCATGTCTTTTAACTAAGTTGTGATTTCGTTCGCGCCCGTCATCTTTAACGGCACTCTGATAAAGTTTTGTTCTCATGTTGTAGACTAAGGCATTTGTATCGACAGCATGTTGAACTGGCAGGTGCAAATTGAGTCTATTAGTCACAAAATCATCGGTACCCTTAGGTTCCAATTTCCTCAAAAATCCTCTTAATTCAATCAATCGTTTTTCCCATTTTAGATTATGCTGATGTGTGTTACGCTGATATCACACAACACGAAATTCTCAACAAATTGGATCGATTACTCAATAGCTGTATACGTTTTATATTCTGTCTTCGGAAATACGATCATGTTTCTTCTTTTAGGAAAAAGTTAAAATGGCTAACTATTCGCCAGCGACGTGATCTGAGGATGCTCTCTACTCTTTATTCTATCATTAAAGATCCATGTGCGCCTGGATATTTGAAACTTTAAGTTTCAGTTTCTAGGTGCTTCTCCCAACCGCAACCTTCGCTCAGACAGCAAAGAAACTCCCGCCACTCCTTTTCACCATACAGGGTTCACTTCAAACTCATTCTCGCTTCAGGCTATACGACTCTGGAACGCACTCCCTCCCCATATTCAAGCTGCCCCTAATAAATTAACTTTCAAACGATTGTTACGTGAGAAACTTCTGAATTCTCCAACTGATTTTAATTAACTTGATATTTTAATATTTTTGTATGTTTGTATTATGTATATACAACAACACTTCAAACTCATTCTCGCTTCAGGCTATACGACTCTGGAACGCACTCCCTCCCCATATTCAAGCTGCCCCTAATAAATTAACTTTCAAACGATTGTTACGTGAGAAACTTCTGAATTCTCCAACTGATTTTAATTAACTTGATATTTTAATATTTTTGTATTATGTATATGTATTTAATTTTTTTATTATTTATGATATGTAATATGTTTGTTATGTATATTCCAATATTTTGATGTTTTTTTAAATTGTATATGTGTCTATATTGACTTTATTTATTTTTTTTGTAGCACCGCCTTATTAATGTATCTATTCCATAACTTTCCGGTTGACTGGTAGAGAATGCCTACTGGCATTAAGTCCGCCATTTGTACGTTTTATTTGTGCAAAGAAGTTTAAATAAATAAATTAAATAAAACAATAAAGTGTACGCTAAAAGTAGCAAGGATGTCCCAGCTTCTGCACGGAATTTCTTTCGCACTCATCATCCGGCTAGTGTAATGGTATGGTGGGGAGTTTCGTATGAAGGTGTCACTCCGCTCCATTTCTGCCAACAAGGTGTCAAGGTGAAAGCCAAGAATTATCAGAGTGACAATTTAGAGCCCGTGGTGAAACCCTTATCTGATATGTTATTTCACAATAAGGATTAAAACAATTAAATGTTATATTCAAAATTAAGTATTAGAAGTATTGTAATCGTTAGCCATAAATAATCAAATACCATTGCAATTTATATCACCCTAGTTTTAGTCGCGAAATAACATTCACCAAAATTGATAATAAAGTTAAGTATGTATTAAATATATATGTCGGCGGGTAGTCAGAAGGGCCTATTACGAAGCCCAAATAGATCGTCCATATCGGAGGACTATCTTTAAAATAACACTGCAGGCGTGTATAACAACGTGGATTTTTTCCATTTTATCACTTTTCATACGAAAATATAACGAGATGAGCGTGATGTCGTCGGATGTCTTTACTCCTCGGCGTTCGTAAACAGAATGTGTGCCAAAATGGCGGCAACTTGCTTTTTGTTAACGAACTGTCAAAGTCAGTGTCACCATTCTAATAAAATTAAAAGTATCGATGATCACGCTCTCTCTACAATCGAGTAATTAAGTAATCGAGTAACTAGCAATTAAAATAAAAGAAACTAAATCAAACGATTGCTACAACGCCGAAAAAAAGAAGAAATTCTGAGGACAGCAAAGTCAAAAAAGCACTTGACAGCGATGAATATTGTGAGTGATACATTTGAAAAGTTATTCATCAACGAAAGACTTACTAAAAACAATTGCTTGTTATTTCGTGAGACAAGATCTAGGGCAGCTCTCCACAGGTTCCGTTACTGCTGGACAAGAAATGGGGATATCTACGTGCGTGAAACGGATAACAAGCCCGCCATCCTTATTTATAACGCAACTGATCTCGACCAAAAAGTGGGAACGAACGTCCCGAATGCTGAAGGCTAGTTTAGTTTATGCACTGTTTTTATCTATTAGTGGTTTAAATTTGTACAATATCTTATTTAACATTTTATATGTGCTTGATTTACTTTTACATCTTATATTTTTTCCTAAACATAGCATTATACACACAAACACACTATTCATAAACAAATATGCAGCACAGATGACAGATATGCAATCATACATTTACTATATGATATCATTAAAAACTTATACTGAAAATTACTAAACTCAGCTCAATCGTTGTGATCTGGCTCTCACAATCAGGCATACTTTCGAAAATATTGAAGAGAAAGTATTCTCCACCATTTTGGCAGTACTTAAAAATAACAAGTTATCTTAAAATGTCTACTCCAATTTTTTTAAGTAACTCGGAATATATTTTTAATATAAACTGTCAAATGCTGGAAAACGAGGTACTTTATATGAGGAATTCAAAGTATAATCTCAAGATATTAACCTTTAACACACGAAGTATTTCGTTGATTTTTCTATTATGCTGGGACGTCTAAATATAAGTGTGGATGTTATGATACTAACTGAGTACTGGCTGGATGAGTGCATTCCAATACCGCAAATATCAGGCTATAATTCATATCGAACACATAAATATATAAACATGAACGGTGGGGTTACCGCTTACATTAAAAACAAGTGGAGCCCTATAATATCGGAGCCAACAATCGATAACTGCATTGCCTGGAGATAAAACTGTGCACTGACATAACAATAATTGGTATTTATCCGTCTGCTCGTCTGCCCCCTATCCCATAAAAAAAAAAAAAAAAACTCGGTAAGACACCTAATATTGTTAGAAGACATGAATTATCTTAACTTTGTAAAAATCCAATTGCTGAACAATGGTGCAGAATATTTATGTCTATTGACGGCACACAGATTTCTTCCAGCTATTACTAAGCTGACTAGACTGGATTCCTGTCTCGATCACATATTCGTAAAGAGCGATTCAATGGCGATAGGTATGGTGGCGCAAACAGACTTGACGGACCATGACGTATGTATACTGTATGTATACTGGGGTTATCTACTAATCTTGCGAAACATAAACTGCACGGTTTAGGAAACAAAACAAAACAATGAATGAAAACTGTGATTGATTATGCAGCTGTATCTTTCAGCTTTGCGGATGGTTGACTGGTTTAAGGTTTTGAACGCTTATGAGGTTGATGAGGCCGTGGCTTCCTTTTGTAGTGTTATCGAGACGGCAATCGACTGGGTGACCCCGGGTCTAATGAAATGCCAGAGAAACCGCGATTACCTTCACCTTCAAGCAAAAAAGAACCCAAGCAACGAGATCGCCCAGGTCACTTGCAGGAGATACCGTAATTTTCTTAGCAGCAGATTGCGCAGATTAAAAACCGCTTATGAATACAAGCAGCTAAGAGCCAATCATAATGACCCCAAAATCTCTGGAAATCAATCAAATATATATGTAATTTTAATAAAACTCAAAACGATTATACTGAATTAATTGATTATTCTAATCCGAATAACTCATTTTAAATGATTGTAATAAGAATTTTGCTGACATTGGGAAAACTCTGGCTGACAGAATGCTGACCAAAAGTAACTCATCTGAGGAAAATCTGGTTGCTCAAATTGGTCGACAGTAGATACTAAGTACCTAGCAAAGTTATATAGGACTCGGATAGCTACTCTGTTAGCTTTCACTTTACAAAATTCTGTTATAGTTAATATAACAAAGTCTAACTACTGTGTAAGTAATTCTACTAACGTAAATAATACTATACCAATTTCCAACTCAGTTTTAAACTGAAAGATAAGACAACAGTCAAATCAACTAATTTTAATATTATTCACCAAAATATTCATGGTTTGACTGGCAAAGATTTAAAATTAGAATTATTTGCAAAAGAACATAATGTTCATATATGTATATTGTTTAACAGAGCATTGGCTAAGGCCTTGTGAAGTCATTTCATTTTAAAAATTTCAAATGCTAAGTCCATGTACACGTAGGAGAGCCCAGCGGGGAGGATCATTAATATTTGTAAAAAATAATTTCAAGTTTAAGGAGCGTAAAGATATAGTGAATCTCTTAGTGGAACGTCATATTGAGCTGTGTGGTCATATTGAGTCATATTTTATATTGGTCATATTGAGCTAAATAGTATAATTGTAGTATGTGTATACCGATTCCCTGATAGTGACTATGGAACTTTTGAATCGCTAATGGAAGATATACTTAGGAAATTACAGACAAAAACAAATATTTGGTTGTATGTGGTGATTTTAATGTAGATCTTCTAGTGAACAGTACAACATCCGTTCTTTTGCTATCATAATTTAAATGCTTCAATCTATTTAATCAATTTCTTGAGCTTACTATAGTAACAGCACATTCAGTCACTTGTTTGGATAATATATATTCTGATTATGATCCGATTAATAAACTAGTATTCAACAATCTTACATCTGACCATTACGGATTGAAGACCACATATAGGATTAATATCACTAATGAGTCTAAAATTTTTGAGTGTATACCAATTACTAAAATATGTCTAGATAATTTTGAAAATAACATAGATGAGAAATTAATTGAGATGGTATGGCCAAATGATGGTCCTGATGCTCTTTATAGTAATCTGTTCTGTCTTATAAAAAATGAATACAAAAAGGCTTTTCCGTGTAAGACCGTAAAAGTTACACAGAAGTTATAGTTTCGTGGCTGGGCTACGACAGGTATTTATAAAAGTAGAAACAAACTTTATAAATTATACGATTTAAGAAAATATAACCACAATAAAAATTTCATTGATTACGTGAAGAATTATTCAAAAGTATTCAAAAAGGTGTTCTGCGGCAAAGTCGAATTTCATTAAGAGAATAAAAAATTCCAATAATAAAGTCAGAACTACCTGGAAATTAATAAACCGTGAAACCGGTAATGAGCAAATACGTGAAGATATTCTGACACTTTAATAATACGACCATCAAATCTCATGATAAAATTGATAATATGTTTGATGAGTATTTTATAAACAAACCAATTGAAACAACATCTGGTTTAAGTTCTTCACCAACTGCCGCAAAGGCTATTTTAGAAAAATACGTGCCTAAGGAAGACAGCCAGTTTAAATTTAAATATATTAGTTTCTTAGATATTATAAAAACTTTCAATTGTCTGAAAATAAAAAACACAAGTGGTTTATGGAGCATATCTCTTTATATTGTTAAAAGTATAGTTCATGTTATAACCCCTTACTTAGCTGATATATTTAATCGTTGTATAGATGAAGGAATTTTTTCAAATCTTATGAAGCTAAGCAAAGTTATACCAATTTTTAAATCCGGAAACAGGGAAGACCAAAGTAATTATAGACCTATAACAATATTACCGACTAGAAGTAAAATCTTTGAAAAAATAATTCTTGAACATTTATTGTTTTATTTTAATTTAAATAAATTATTGCATATTAAACAATATGGTTTCACAAAAGGTCGCTTTACTGCTGATGCTGGTGTAGCAAAAGGTCGCTTTACTGCTGATGCTGGTGTATATTCAGAGCTTGGGAGGCATCACAGAATGCTGTTGGAGTATTTTATGACTTGTCCAAGGTATTTGATTGCGTTGAGCATCGAACACTGGTAACGAAGCTAAATAAGTATGGTATCAAAGACTCTGCCCTACGACTAATACTGTCGTACCTCAGTTTCAGAACTCAAACTATCGATATAAACGATGTGAGATCATCTGGTTCACAAGTAAAAATGGGGGTTCCCTAGGGATCTATTCTGGGTCCCTTTCTGTTTCTAACTTACATAAATTATTTGCCATTTTTTGCCGAAACTTTATGCGATATAGTATTGTTTGCAGATGATACTTCTTTAATATTTAATAATGATAGATGTAAAAAATATTTTGACGATGTAAACAAAGCTCTCTCACATGGTTTACTAATAATGTCCAGTCAAATGCTAAAAAAACGAAATGTATAAAGTTTATGTTACCTAATTTAAAAGCTGAACTAACAAAAAATTTTTGGTTGGTTGATTCAACAATTTTCTTGGGTGTAAACGCTGGATTCTAAATTTCAATAGCATCCTCACATTTCATTATGGGCAGGAAAAGTATGGCTGCAGATATAGAGTCTATATTTATTTTACAAAAAAGAGCAGTAAAGGCTATTTATCAATTGGGTTCAAGAACATCACTTAGAATTAAATTTAAAGAAATTGGGATATTAACACTGGCCTCCCAATTCATATACAATTGTATATTTTATGTATACTTTTTGGGGGATAGGCTGCACGCGTCCGTAGGAGGATACTTGAACAATGAATTCTCTACACGTGTCTCCTGGGTAGTACTAAATGTGCAGCAACTCCGGTGGTAGGCCATAACATCGGCTGCCGGCTTTTGGTTACCACCCATCAGACAAAGCCATACCGCCAAACAATCCATCGTGTTCCGGTATGTTGTCTGACGAAGCCGAATGGAGGATGGGTCGGAACAGTTGCGCTGCGTTGATCGACCGGTTGTGACGGGTTAGTATGTTGCAGTGTCGGGAGCTTAGTCGTGGAGGGCAGCGGGATCCCAAGCACGGTGTACCGCTGGCCGACCGTAGATAGTTGGGGGCCCAAGTAGTAGGTTAGCCACCCACGAAAGGCTGCCCCGCCATCTGCGAAAAATCCCGGAGTGGCTCCATCTTGCCGGTTGGCGACCGGAAGAGGGGACCTGATGGCGATCTCCGGGGTGGTTCGGGCGTCCCCGCGGTCTCCAGACTAGGCACGGCAGCGCTGACACTGTCCCTTGGTTAATGACGCAATGCCTCGTTCAACTACTGTCCTCCATCCAAACTATTCACCACACAAAATATGAAAAAGAAGAGCAAAAGAAAGAATGTCTCACAGCGGCTGCACTTCCCCTCGCTAAAAGTGCACCTCACAAATATTCGAGGTCTGCACTCAAACCTTGCCTCAGTCCACTACCACCTAGAGACTGAAAAACCGCACTTGCTCTTTTTGACGGAGACGCAGATCGGATATCCATCGAGTTCGGCATACCTAGGCTATCCTGGATACACATTGGAGCACAATTTTCACCCTCGCGCCGTAGTCTGTGTGTATCGACGGCCCCTACGTACAAAAAGACATGTCAAAAATCGAGGTTTACAGGAGAACGTAATTTGTATTCAAACCGCTTTGGAAAAAAATCTATGTGCAATTATAAATATTTTATTTCTATAATGTCTAATTAGATTTAGGAACTTTATAATAGTATAAACACATATTTATTTATTTTATGTTTTCCTGGAAAAAATAATAGATGACTGTTTATACAGTGATATTAAAACAAAAGCATGTCAGACAACTATAAGATAGCTTTTTATACGCAGGAAAGAAGAAAACAGTATCTAGAATAGAATTTATATTAAATGTTTTATGAAAACGTTTAATGATATTATTGTTTTCAAATAAATACATTAAACTTCTTTAGATCGCCACCCATAGAGATTAATATACATCTACGTAGACATATCGCTTTATATGCGGTTTCATTAGGATAGGTAGGAATATATTTCTGGTAATGTAAACAAAGACATATTTTTAAATAAAATTTATCAGGATTCTGTTTTATTAATTAAAGAAGGTTTATAATAATTTGATCATTACTTAAATCTAAACAATTGGTATTTATAGTCTCATTAGAGTAGGAACCAAACATTCAAAAATCACAGTTGCCTAGAAATATAATTTGTATTTTTTAATAATCATCACAGCTTTATTTGAGTATGCGCCTTAGCTTAATTATTTATCTAATCTACCTAATTTGTAATATTTAATAATCATCACAGTTTTATTCAGACTGATTCATCTTATTACTAACAACATTACTAACTAGTTTTCATAACAGGTAAGAAAATAACATTTATAGAAAAAAAAGTTTAAACTTAACAACCTTCATTATCAGTATCTTGTGCTTCAGTGCTATGCTTAAGGTTTCTATAGAAGTCATGATACTTATTTGGAATAATCAGTGTATCGCATAAACTAATCAGGTCTTTATATTTCACATCAGTGATAGGGATAGGATTTTTGTATAACTTCTCTAATATTAGTTCTTGTTCTTTCTTTTTCCTTCCTCTTGTCAATTTCAAATTATTACCACAGTTCAGTATTCTGTAATTTTCTTCAAAAAAGTCGTACTTAAATTCAATAACGTCTGGATTATTCCCTTGTACCTTTACTTCTCTTATCTTATTCCAAGAAATTTTGTCTGAATTTGTATCTTTGATCCAGTTTTTAGTATGTAGCCAAGCTTTGAAATCCAACACTAAGTCTTGATTCACTTCTATGACTCTATAAGGTGGGCTATTCTGTTTTGCCCAGCGAACCAGTGTGTACCATTCATCTGGCGTGTAAATAATTTTGTTTTTGGCTGTTCGCTCAATTAATGCGTGAACGCTATCTGCCTCGTTCTGAGTATGGCCTTTTTCCAAGAATCTATGGCACACATCTACCTTAAATGTATTGCTTACATACAAGTACATAAAAAAAACAATGCGATTGCGATTCTGACCAGCACAGTTGTCTGACCAAAATCTAAAATCTTTCACGCTATCCTTAACCTTTTCGTTGACAAAAGAAAACAAACAACTAGCCACTTCATTGGCGCCACGTCTAGCAATTGTCTCATCCCACATGTATTTTATTATTATTTATTGCTGTAAGAGGCTATGCAGTTCCCTGAGGAACTGTAGTCACTGCGACCTTGAAGATCTATTGTGACTCGCCGCCAGATTTATAGTAACTCCTTTAGCCCGGTAGACTTCAAAAAGTCTATTATATTCCTGGCTTTTAGAGATTTTATATCTTCTGGGCTGATTATATGTCGTCCCAGATGTATGCTTCGTTTGTGGATTAGTGGTCCACATTTACACAGAAGATGTTTTGGTGTTTCACGTTCCTGTTTGCAATATCTGCAAATATCAGTGTCACTTATTTTCATGTTAAATAGGTGTCTGTTTAATTTGCAGTGTAATGTACAATTGAGCTTATATTTGCTCTCTTTAGCTTCAAGAGCTCTTCAGCTAGTTTTTGTGAATGACCTTCAATTAGGGATTCAAGCCATTACTATTATTAACAATGATTTAAATTTGATTTGTGGTTGGAGTAAATCATATGGATTGAAAGTGAATCCCCTTAAGACAAAAGCTATTATAGTTGGCAACTCCACATTGACCAATAAGATTAATTATGCACAGCTACCAGCCATCATATTCGATGGTGTTCAGATTACTCTTTGTGAGAGTGTTAAAAATTTGGGGATATTGATTGATACAAATCTTACTTGGGGATTTCAAATAGAAGAATTGAGTCGTAAGTTGTTTGCTGCAGCGGGTTCCTTAAAAAGACTTAGAAATTTTCTTCCACTGGCCACTAAAATTGCGCTGGCACAGTCTCTACTCCTCCCAATCTTAGATTATGCCAATGTCAGCTATCTAGACCTTACCGAAGAGCAGTTAAATAAACTTGAGAGACTTCAAAATGTTTGTATTAGATTTATATTTGGTTTATGCAAATATTACCATGTTTCCGATTTCCGTGCTAAGCTCAAGTGGCTGCCAATTCGTCTTCGCCGGAATGCACATATTGTTTCCCTTCTTTACAGTATTCTGTTCAATCCTTATTCACCGGTTTATCTTTTGGAACGTTTTAAATTCCTTCACAACACGCACGTTAGAGTTTTGAGGTCATCGGAGAATTTGAAGTTATCAATGCCAATGCATGCAAGTAAATTCATGAATAAATCATTTTCAGTCCAAGCGGCCTGTCTTTGGAATGCATTGCCAGAAGTTATCAGACGCGCACAAAGCATACACGTTTTTAAAAAACTGGTTAAAGAGTACTATCTATCACTCACCTTGAATCCTTAATCTCCTATATTTGTGTAGGTATATGCTATATTGTATGTATATTATATGTATGTATAATTTATTGTTTTTGTGGTATTTATTACTTTATTCATTTATTAAATATATGTATTTTTATTTTTTTTTTACTTTACTTAAGTTTTGAGACACCATAAGCTACCCAAATTTAGATTCAGTTTTTTTTTTCCTGTACGCAAAGGTTGCCTGGAAGAAATTAATTTTTAGTAATAAGGCCGCCAATTGTGCATTTAATTTAATTATATTCGATTGTTTTGTCCTGTATTGGTGTACAATAAAGCATATTTTATTCATTTCACTTCTGTGAAAAAAATGTTTAATTTTAAAATGCATGTTGTACTTACATCTAGAAGGTTACAATCCAGTTTATTTTTGTGAAAATTGTATTGTTTATATTTTTGATTGTAATCAGTTTTGTAAGTCGAATTAAAAAAAAAATTGGATTCATTATTCGATCATGTACTAAATTCAATAACATTATACCAATTAAAGTACTCTATTGTTCCTTCATTCGTAGCATCCTTGAGCACGCATCAGAGGTTTGGAATCCGACTGATAACATTTATATTGATAGAATTGAACGGATTCAAAAAAAGTTTCTTAGATAATTACAGTATAAATGAAGGAATTTCCATCCAAACTATGAAACTAGATGTAAAGAATATAATTTCCTACCACTGCAGATACGTTGAAACATCGCGGATAAGGTTTATTTGCGTAAAATTTTAAATAATGACATATATATATTCTCCCTCATTACTTGGTGAAATATTCATTAATGTTCCGAAGAAATAGCTTCGTGTTTATCGCCCTTTTCGAATACCGACATGTAATACGAATTATCGGCGAAATTCCTTTTTCTGTAGAGCTGGTATATTATTAAATGACTTTGCCATCAAGCATCCCTCAATTGACATATTCAATACAAAACCTGCAGTAGTGAGGCGATTGATGACCAGCCCCTACTTCGATCACAGTGTTTGAATTTGTAGTTAAATTTGTTTGTTTAATTATTATTTATCTTCTTGTAATGTCATTGTTGTAAGCATGGTTTCCCTTTTTTCCTTCTGTTATTATAAGTGAAAACTTGTAAATGGCGTATAGACGTATAATTGATTTCTATTGTGTAATTACAGCTGTAAGTTTTTCTAACTAAAATAAATAATCTAAAAGTTAATAAAAATATATTTTAAGTATTTTTCACACGGTAATAGAATCTAAGTAATCTCTCTGACAGATGTATGTTCTTACACATGCTGGACATGAACGTTCTTCAAAACCAGCACACGAACGTTCTTCAAAACCAGCACGCGAACCTTTTTCAAAATCAGCACACGAACGTTCTTCACTGTTCATCACTCAAATTGATCCATCAATTATTTTATTAATGTAACAGTAACATATTAAAAACTTTTTTCATCGATGGAATACATGAAAGTTTCTCAAAAATCCCAAAGGTATCAAAAAATGTTCACATTTTTTTTTCATCTGGCAACACTTCAGCTGATGATATTATTTTGGAAGTAATTTGAAAAATGTTATCCTATGCGCCAATATCAGCTCTATAAAGTGAAAGTCGTGAAAAATGATCACTTTTCTAGATAAAATGGTCGCTGTTAAAGCCGCCATCTTGAATTTTGAAATTTCAACCTCATATAGCACAGCGGCGATAGTGACTGCGCTAGAGTCCAAAACGTCAATAGTAGGCATTAAATCTACAAACCGCCATAGCTGCCAAGGTTGCCAGATGTCGGCGTTGAAAATAGTCAAATGTGATTTCAGGATGCGTCCTTCATCGACGGATACCAATTTACAAGTTCTAAAATTTGTTCTTTTGATATTTACAGTCTTTGGGGTAAATCTAAGAAAGTACCCTAAAATCGGGTGATTATTTTCCACCACATGAAAAAGTCTATAGAGAAATCGCTCCATACATGCCAAATACCTACGGGGCTGCCAAGTTGATCAAAATCAAGGTTGAATTTCAAACGTTGTTTGCTCTCAGTGTTTCCAGTCGATCATTCTAATTATTTCATGAGTTATCTTGAATTTTCTTCTTTATGGGATAGGGGGCAGACGAGCAGACGGATCACCTGATGGTAAGTGATTACCGTCGCCCATGGACACTTGCAACACCAGAGGGGCTACAAGCGCGCTGCCGGCCTTAGAGGGAAGGGTTGAGGGGTAGAGGGAAGGGAATAGGGAGGGGTTGGACCTCCGGTACCCTCACTCACACGACGAAACACAACGCAAGCGTTGCTTCACGTCGGTTTTCTGTGAGGCCGTGGTATCACTCCGATCGAGACGGCCCATTCATGCCGAAGCGTGGCTCTATTTAAAATTAAAATACCTACATCTAAAAACGTCCAAAATTCGTCAAATGTGTTTCCTCAAAAATCTCAAAATGTATCAAAAATTTTCAAGAATTTTTTTCACCTGGAAATATTTTAGCTACTTGCCTAAAAATTGTTTCCCCGGAAGAACGCTGACAAATGTCTTCGAATGCGTCAAAATCGGCTCAATGTGCTAACGATACCCAAGCCTTAGGATAAAACTGCCGTGGGTTTGTCCGCCACCATCCTTATCGGTATGCCAACTCGATAG
Source organism: Diatraea saccharalis (assembly GCA_918026875.4). Lineage (NCBI taxonomy): Eukaryota > Metazoa > Arthropoda > Insecta > Lepidoptera > Crambidae > Diatraea > Diatraea saccharalis. Next base: position 10,865,461 of record OU893352.1, read on the forward strand.
TGCATCCGATACAGTTTTCACCATTTTCCTAGTGGCAATACTGACCGCGCTAGAGTCGACAAAGTAAAATTTTTCAAATCGCCGTAACCACTAGGGTTGCCAGGTGAGAATAATGAAAATAGCCAAATGTCATTTCAGGGAGTGCCCTCCGTCGGAAAATGGTATTTTCGAAATTTCAAAACGGCTCCTTCTGCTTTTCACCTTTTCAGGGTAAATCTCCAAAATTACCCTACAATTGAGGAAAAATTTCACCTCATCTGAAAGAGACAGTGGTGATGCACGATCAGTTCGACAAAGCGAAGAGCTCTGATGTTGCCATGTGTGCTAATGGCCGCTGCCGGCGCTGCCATACTGATTTTCATAATTTTCCCATAGTCACGACTGTATTCGGTGCAGGACCTCATTCACAGATTTTCTTCGCTGGCCACCCAGGTTCCCAAACAATTCGGGTTATGAGGGCATGTCGAAAACAATGTTTTCTACCGTAGAGCCCAGGGTTTTCAGCACGCAGAAACGAAAACTACAAAAAGTCATAGGACTCCCCAGGCGCCACACCGCTTTGAGTCCGTTCTCCGCGAAAAGTGCGTATTTCCAAATTTCACTTTTCTCCAAAATCTCATAAAACACCACGAAAATAGTAGCAAAGTAGAAAGTCAGCAGATAGCCCAATGATCGCCTGAACAATTGGTTTCCATATTTTATGAAATAATTTACAGTATTATTGAACACAATGTACCGAAAAAAACTATAACATCTTCTTCATATCCTATTTGGTTCACACCTCCGCTAATTAAACTGATTAATAAAAAAAACAAGGCTTGGATAAATTGGAAAAAATATAAAGTTGAGTCCAACTATCATATTTTTTCTATATATAGAAAAAAATGTAATAATTTGTTAGAAAAATGTTACAAGAAATATATAATGAGGGTCGAACACAGTATAAAAGACAATGCTAAGTATTTTTGGAAGTATATATCACAACGAAGGAAAAATTCTGCTATACCTAGCAATGTATATTATGAAGATTCTGTTGCTCATGGTCCTGCGTCGTGTTGTGAACTATTTAATAGGTTTTTTCACTCTGTATTCCAACCATCATCCTTGTCAGAAGACTTTAGCATTGATGACATTCATTTGCCATCTCAAAGCGCCCATGACCTTGAAATTTGTGATGTCGTATTCACTGTATCAGAGGTTCGTAAAACATTGCAACGATTAGATACTTCTAAAGGGGCAGGTACTGATAACATTCCGGCTATATTCTTTAAGGAAACTGCAACTGTGATTGATTTCCCTCTATGTTATATATTTAACATGTGCTTATCTGATGGAGTATTTCCCAAAGTTTGGAAAAGTGCCAGAATAGTTCCAATATATAAAGATGGCCCAAAAAATGACGTCACAAATTATCGCCCAATATCGATTCTGCTCGTTATTGCTAAGGTATTCGAACGACTGGTACACAACTCGATTTATCCACTATTGCATAACGTTATCTTGAAGGAACAACATGGGTTTGTGAAGCGACGTTCCACAATAACAAACCTAGTCATCTATACTACTGAGCTGTTTCATGCTATTGATGATAATAGGCAAGTTGACAGCATATATACCGACTTCCGGAAGGCATTCGATGTGGTTGATCACAGAATACTTTTGCAAAAAATAGCATACAATGGTATACGTGGAAATCTCTGGAGGTGGCTCAAATCGTATGTCTTAAACAGAACGCAGAGAGTTGTGGTGAAGGGTTCTGAATCGGAGATCGCAAATGTAACTTCTGGTGTACCACAGGGTTCCATTTTGGGTCCTCTTTTGTTTATTATGTTCATTAATGATGTTGATGGGTGCTTTAAATATAGTAAATTTCTGCTATATGCAGATGATCTTAAAATTTATCGTTATATTGACAAATTTGAGGATCATCGGTTTCTACAAGAAGACATTGACAGGTTTAACACTTACTGTTTACTAAATAAATTACAACTCAGCCTTAATAAATGTAAAATTTTAACTTTCACAAAAAAAAGAAGAGAAGCCATTTTAAATATACCCTTGGTGGAACCGATATTCTCAGAGTCAATAATATTAGGGATCTTGGAATCACCCTTGATTATAAACTAGATTTGGACATTCACATACAAAACATAATCAGCAAAGCTTTCAAAATGTATGGGCTCGTTATGAGATCATCTAATGAATTTAAAAATCCAAGTACATATATAACACTTTATTCATCTTTAGTCAGGTCTCAATTAGAATATGGAGTCTCGATATGGAACCCGTTATATGAAAAATACAGTCACAACATTGAAATGGTTCAAAAAAAGTTTCTGCGACGTGTTAACTTTAGGTGCCATCGCAAACGTCTTTCATATATGCACCTTTTAAGAGAATATAGACTACTAGACCTAAAATCAAGACGCTCTCAACTTGATGCTATGTTGTTGTATGACTTTTGTAATAATAAGTATGATTGTGTGGATATCATCAACCGTATTGGTTATTCAGTCCCATCACGTGCACATTTGCGATCTCTGCGTCCTAAACCGTTGTTTGCTGTTACTCGTACTCGTACTAATGCTGGCACTCGATCTCCTTTGCATCGTATGGTCGTTACATACAACAAACAATTTCATACAGTAGATATTTTTAGCAATAACTCAGGTAGGTACAAGAAACAGATAGTAGAATTACTTTCAAATAAGTTATATCAAACACCCACGGATATGTTATGATCAAAAATATGTGCGGTGCAGCCCATTGGGTAATCACTTAATATCAAACATTAGCTTGATCAAATCTTAATATTTTGGCGATTGTTGATAACCTGGTGTGCTGTTAACCATGAAAGACAACTTTTTTTTTATCACTTTATGTATTGGTTTTTAAGTACTTGATCTAGTTAGTACACACAAACATGTACACGCAAGTGATGTTGTTATTAAACTAACCATAACCACAGATACACATAAACTATACTATAGCTAAACAGTACGGTTGCCATACTTGTAGTATGGATCTGTGCTGTGGACTACCTATGCGAGAAGGACTACCTTATGAAATTTTACATTCATCTTTTTTATATTACTTTTTTTATATATAACTAACAATACCATTACAGGTATAGCTTTAATACTTATAGGAAATAGGTTATAAACATAACAAGATAAAAAGAAAATTCATTTACTATATATACACACGGACAACATTATAATTAAAAATCTTATTATATCGTATTATTAAAATATCATTAACAATATTACTACAAACTATATCGTTATTTAATATAATGTCTAGCTTTATGGGTTTCACATTTCTAATAAAGTTGATATGTAAAACGAGGCCATCGTTGTTGAGTTTACAATAAGTAATTAATGTTAGTAAATAAGCTAATTAAGATGAATTGTAAACTTGTTTGTGGTCCTATCAATAAACGAAAAAAAAAAATACAACACGAACCCGTCTGTTGCCGCTCTCTTGGAGAAAATCTCACAGGAAAAATACGATTTTTCATTTCCGAAACAAAATGGCCGCTATCGCCGCCGCCATACTGACGCGTAAACGAAATCTCCCCCTCCGTGACAATCAACTGTACTCCCCCATCCGAACCCACCCCCAAAAGAAATGACGATCGCCCGAACAGAGGTCGAAAACAGATGTCGCACGAAGTATCGTAGTGAACGGACGTTTGGATAACTGTTAAAAAAAAATACTGCCTTTCTGGGCTGTCTTTATCATTGAGTTATAGTGCCTTAGAATTGGTTACTTGAAATAATTAGTAATCAGTAATAAGTAATAACTTAGATTTCGACTCCGCTACTACCCACAATGTCAAAGTGTACGCAGTGCAATAAATCCATATCAAAAAAGACCCCTTCACTAGAATGTAATAAGTGTGATGCGATAGTTCACGCAAAAAGTGTGTGTGAAAGAAAGAAAGAAAGAAAGAAAATTCGTTTATTGTTGAAACCACATAACATACACAACAACATTAAATAGGGCTGAATACAAATATTTTTAAAAACAGGTTGCTGCGAATGCTATGTGATGCCAACGCTGGACTCAGCTCAGTGTAAGCAGCAGGCAAGACCCGCTGCACTGATATTCTGCAGAGACCAGCAATGACACCACGGAGCACAATATCTATATTAATATAATATCCGTAATTGATAATAACACACAATAATCATAATTAAAAAAAAGAAAAAAAAGAAAAGAAAACGTATACGACTACACTAACGTTAAGGCTGAGTGGAATTGATTCTGTGTACATAATTATTATGTCAAATTGACTTATGACACGTATACAGTTACTCCGTTCAAAAACGTACACACATTTTATTGCCGACGTGGCAGTTGAAACTTTATACACTATGAATTACTAGGATATCGCTTCTATTCAATAAAAAAGAAAGTTAATAAAAAAAAACACAGTTTATAACCGTCCGAAATTACAGACGGACTCAAAGGAAATTTCTCCAAATCAACCCTAAGCAGTAAGTAAAAACATCATACCGAAACCTTACTGCATCTGTGACTGTAATAAATATGCCTTTAACCTTTTGCTGAAAGTGTGCTTTGTTTTTAGCGTACGAATAGGAGGTGGCAAGTTATTCCAGCACTTTGAAGCTGAGTAATTAAAAGAACCCCGGAAAGCAGTAGAATGATGTTTCGGCGTCTGTATCATATAAGAGGAAGCTCTGGTACTATATTTATTTTTATCCTTAGCCCAGGTAATTCTAGAGTAAAGATATTCAGTTATTTTAGTATGTATAATATCAAATAACAGTGTAACAGTGTGTGCTGGTCTTACTACTAACCAGCTCACTGCTCTACGGCTAGCTGAAAACCTGGAGTGGACCTGTTCTGACTGCTCAGTGGGTGGGAGCAGGAAGAGTGCTTTTGATTTTAAAGAAGATGATGATAAAGACGAAGAACTGGAGGACCCAAAAGAAATGTGTTCAATTGATACTAAGAAATTTCTGAAGGAGATGTCTAAAGAAATTGATAAATTATTAAAACGAGAATTAAGCGAAACCAAGAAATCTCTTCAATTCATGAGTGATAAACTGGATAAATGCAAAGAGCTAGAAAAAAAAAAAAACATAAATCATGCAAACAAAAATACCGAAGCGATAGAACAGCGAATAAACGAAACTGCCCAAGAACGTATTCTGTTAGATATTGAAATTACCGGTTTACCACAAAGAGACGATGAAAACATTCGAAAGACGGCAGGAACAATAGTGAACATACTGCCCTTAGACCGCCGAATAACTGTAAGAAGCACTTTATTAGAAAACTAAATTCCATATTGAACTCGTACTCGACTCGCGACTTAATTGAATTGAATCCAGAAACGGGATCATAACAAAAAGTTGTCTCGATCATATTTTTGTGCGGTCTCATGCGCAAGACACTTACTGTGCAGCGGTCGCGACTAAACTAGCGGATCACTGCCTCACAGTAATTACCTACAAATCGACAAACAATAAACCGGTTGCGCCGTCGATGCGTGTAACTCGTTACAATAATTATACATTAGGAATCGAACTCGATCGTATTAATTGGGAAAATATAGATAAATTGAACTGTCCTAACGAAATTAATCGGTGTATTAATTCCAGTATAATTAAGTGCTACGAAGCTGCTAAATATCAAATAAATAATATTAAACAAATAAGAAAACAGCCTTGGGTAGATACAAAATTGATTAAAATGTGTAAAATTAGAGATAATAAATACTTGGAGTTAAAAAAGGACAGTACTAACAAAATACTTATAGTAGAATATAATAAATTAAGAAATAAAACAAATAAATTAGTTCTAAAGACTCGAAATATATACTACAAGTCACTTATAAATGATTGCAAAGACGATCAAAGAAAGTTATGGCAAATTCTTAACATTATGACTGGCAGGAAAAAACAGTCTGTAGATGATATAATAAAAAATGCTTTCTATAACAGCCAATTATCGGAATAGGATGTCTCAAATAACTTTGCGCGCGAATTCGATAAAGCTGTAAAAAAATATCCTTCCAAAATGTCCATTTCCTTTACTTAAATCACAGGAATACCAAAAATCAAGTAATGTTTCAATGTATGTAAAAAAAGCACATGCTAAAGATATATACAAAATTATCAAGAACATAAATACATCATAATAAATCTCCAGGTGGGGACGGGATACGACCGGCAGACGTTAAACTATTAAATGAAAAAATTGCCGGGCCAATTGCTAGATTAATAAATACTAGTCTCGAAAGTAAATAAAAGCACTACACAACTGCTTACAACTTTTGCTGATCACGTTAATAAGTGCTTAGATGAAAGAAATAATGTATTGATGGTTTTTATTGATTACAGTCGTGCTTTTGATACATTAAGACATAAAACACTAATATTAAAACTTAAGGACAGTGGCATACGGGGTCCAATGCTAAACTGGTGTGTTAACTATTTAAATAATAGAACTTACTGTAAATGAGGCACAGAGCGACGCTTAAAGAGAGTTTATTTTTATAATAGTTCCAGTTTATGGGCTTTTCACGTTTTTATTTGTTTTTACGTTATAATAAATAAAGTAAAAGTTGTAAAATGACGTCTAACTATATCGCTAACATTCCTAAATTGAAAGGACGCGAAAATTATGAAGATTGGTGCTTTGCGGTGCAAAATGTACTAGTGTTAGAAGGCATGGCGTCCGCCATTACGCAAAATTTACCGGCTACGCCCACAACAGTACAAATTAATGAAGATGCCAAAGCTAAAGCGAAACTAGTATTGACAATTGATCCATCACTTTACGTACATATAAAGCATGCAGCAACCACATATGATTTATGGAGTAAGTTGAAGAATATGTTTGATGACGCCGGCTACACGAGGAAAATAAGCTTGTTACGCAAACTCATCAACATTCGACTGGACAATTGTGACTCCATGACTCAATACGTAACCCAGATAATAGAAACGGGACAGCGACTTCAAGGTACAGGTTTCAAAATTACCGATGAATGGATCGGTGTATTAATGTTAGCAGGATTACCCGAAAAATATGGGCCTATGTTAATGGCCATAGAGCATTCAGGCATTGAAATAAGTGCAGACGTTATTAAAACAAAATTGATGGATATGTGTAGTGAAATTGAGAAGGTTTCCTGTTCAGAAAACGCTTTTGTCGCGAAAGGTGGGCATCGGTTAAAATATAGAAACACAAAAAATGTAAACACCAGATCAGTTGATACGACAAAAGCAACTACAAAAGTCATAAAATGCTACAAATGCAAACAAACAGGTTATGGGCTTTTCACGTTTTTATTTGTTTTTACATTATAAAAATAAACTCTCTTTAAGCGTCGCTCTGTGCCTCATTTACAGGTTATGGGCCCAGAACTTAATATTAAAGTTCAAAATGCTATGTTTTTATCATGTGTTTCTTATTATCATTTTTAAAGATGCATTCCAATAGAACATCTGCAGTCCTGCTGTTGCAATATAAATTTACCTTTTAATTTGTCTTTTTCTGAGTGTTCGATTTCAACAATCGATAATATCAATTTGACTTTTTGCTTAGCTTGCTATTTTCGTGGTCTGTATGATAAAGATTAACACATATAAAACCTTCGCAACTTATAAATATATCCCCTCAATTACGATAAAATCATCAGTTATCTTGGTGCGCTTCCAGAATTTCATTGAATTTCATTTTAATTTAAAACGCTACATACTTTCCTGAGAATGTAAGTATTAATTAATTTATTGTTTAATTGATATTCAAACTCTATAGTTTCAGTTAATTATTTGGGTATATGATACTCATTTTTTTTTCTTAAAGTCCCTTGACCACTAAATACTCAAGTAACTATATCTAAATACTCTGAAATTATTATAATAAAATAAAAAAATCATTGAATAAACAATTATTTCTATCTGTGGTAATATAAATACATATACTTACTTAATGTTGAAAGTGTTATTAATTATTATAATTTTTTCAGGTCTAAGAACAATATTTTCAACGACGATGCATATGATTCCTCAACATCATCGAGTTCTTCATGTTCGTCTTCATCATCAAGTATCGCGACAGTAAAACATATATCATCAGCTCCACCGGTTATTACTGAACCGGAGCCCGGTCCATCATCAGCTCTACAGGGAAAGGGAAAGAGAAAACATGAAGAAAGCGATACTAAGAGAAAACTGAAAAGGTAATTATTGTATTTAGTAATTGCTATAAAACTAATATCAAGAATGACTTTATACGATCATGTTATTGTTATTCTATGTAGATTTGGAAACATAATCGATTACCTAAAACATTTTTTCAGTTGTTATTCATTATATATATTTTTTAAATGAAAGTATTACAACACTACATATACTTAAAAAATATGTTTAAAATAATTTGTCCCTAGTTTTTTTTTTTTAACAGTAATAATAATAATATACGTTACTTTATTTGTCACTTAATCCACACATCATGTTAATTTACTACATTGCATTTCAGATCCAAGGAAGACATTAAATTGATTGATCCCTTGAAAGACATTGTGGGGGTTGGTAAAATGGAGAAAAATAAAGAGTGAGTTATCATAATAATAATGTTATTAATATTATAAAATTCTCTTAATCACAGTTTATAGTATTCACATTTGAATTGTACTTGACCAAATAAATGTAGTGTGTGTATGTGTGTGTGTATGGGCGCCATAACATTATTATTAATTTATTAAACGTTATTTTTACTAGAATTTCTTATTCCTCAGGACGAGAGCCAAAAAGAAAAAAAAATTGAAAGAGAAAAAGAGTGCACAATTAACCACAGCCAAAGATATCCTCGGCGATGATAGTGATGGTGTAATAGATAGAACCTATGATACAGACGATCTTACATCATATAGTATATACCGACGCGTTGCAAACGGGTACACTAAGCAGTACAAAAATAATCAGAAACGAACACATTATATAGATTTAAAAAAATATATGTGTCAAGAATTGATGATTAAACGAACTTACCTGTATGTGAAGTTCAATCACAATTATACGAGGGCTTCATCCGAAGAGATTAGAGAACCATTGTAGTTTCGCATAGCGGCTAGCTAGTCTAACACTATAGTTAAAAAAAAAATTACAAATTAAAAAATCAAATAGTGGATTTTTTAAATTTATAGTGGCAATACTTTGCTGTTGGCCACACCAAACTCACAGCCCAACGGCCAATCGGTACAAGCATCATATAGTTTAAAGTAAAACGTAGCTATAAAAGAATTATCATAAGAACTAGGCCTAGTACAGACATAATATTTGATAATGTTATGTCATCTATGCCTATCTTTTTTTAAAATATTATTTCGCCTCTAGGGGTACTTATTGGGAGGGATGGGTTCTAATCTCTTCGGATGAAGCCCTCGTATAATTGTGATTGAACTTCACATACAGGTAAGTTCGTTTAATCATCAATTATACTTTGTGCTTCATCCTCGAGATTAGAGAACCATTGTAGATCTTGAGAGATGTTGAAATAATGTTTTAATAATGTGTCAATAAAATGTAACAAAAAAGAAAAACAACATTGTTTTAGAAAAAAAGAAACAAACATATATTTTCCAAATAAATGTGATATTTATATTAACAATACATATATTATTCATAGTTAATTCATAATTGACTTCAAAGAATCAACTAAACTTAATACACAATGATTGCATGGTCATAATACTTTTATAATAATTGTGAATCTGGTTTCAAAACTTAACATCTTATATAACTACTGTATAAGTATCAAATATTTTGATAAATCATTAAACATTATCTAAAATTGATAACGCAAAATTTTCTGTATTTTTATTTTCAATATGCCTATTATAAAATTTTCCGAATGTCATTGAATTGCCACTCCATCCAGCAGTGCTCCTGATCATATCAATGTTTACTCCAAGTCTACTGGCTGCGGATGTACTTGCATGCCGAGTGGAGTGGGCAGAAAAAATAGAGGTGTCAATTCCACTTTCATTTAATATGTATTTAATCCATTTACTTAGAGTTTGACTGGTAACTGATTTATATGGCCTCCTTACACTAATAAATAATTCATCAATATTATCTCTCAGAGGTTTAGTCATTTCAATATAGCTAAGTAACGCGTTGGCAGGACAAATTTCAGGTCTTACAGGGTAAAATGGTATACTTAAGTACGGTTGATAGGCTCCTAATCTAGAGGTCTTTATTGTATCTGGAATCTTAATACGAAGCATATGAGAATTGTGTTCTATATTATTAATTTTTACAAGTGATAATGTTTGAACCCTGTGCGCAGAAATAAGCGCTAGAAGCGTTATGGTTTTCTTAGCTAATTGGTCTAAAGATAGTTCATGATTGGGATAAAGGTTTGTTAGATACTCAAGGACAATTGAGGTATCCCATGTGATTTTGTATTTTGGTAACGGTGTTCGAAGTCTGTAAAAGCCCTTAAATAATCTGTTGATTCGATCGTCAGAGGCCACTCTAGATCCAATAATAAGGGATAATGCTGAACGGGCAGAATTTAGAGTTCCATACTGCACACCTGTTTTAAACATGTCTGCTAAGAAAAACATAATATGTGGAATTGACGCCTCATAATAGTCAATGTTAATAGAATCACAAAAACTAAACCAGCGCTTAAATGCTGTTGTATATTGCATAATTGAGGAATCAGACAATGATGAGCAAATTATATCTAACGAGTTTTCTGGCACACTTCTTCTTGTGAAAGCCTTCCTGATAATCTCCCGGCCATAAGTCTTAGCTGTGGCAAGGTCGCCGAGCTGTTGGGGAAAATTAACGCTTTGCAATGTGGTCCAAACATAATTGGGTCCGACACAAGAAGACGGTTAAAAAGAGGGAACCAAGCTTGAGTAGGCCAATAAGGCACTACAACTATACCCTGTGCCCTATCTGTAATAATTTTCCGTAAAACTTTTGCCACTATTGACACCGGAGGAAAAGCATAAAAGTAAAAACCGTTCCAATTAATAGTAAAAGCGTTGACAGCAAACGCTCCCGGGTCCCGTTGCCATGATGCATAATAAGTACACTTAGTATTTATTCTCGTTGCAAAGAGGTCAACGTCTGGAGTACCAAATTTATCAACTATAAGTCGAAACGCCTGTTTGCTAAGTTCCCATTCTGTATCAGGGTGTTGCCGTCGAGATTCTGCGTCAGCTATATCGTTATCTTTGGAACTAATATAAGAAGCATAGATGAAGATGTTTCTATTCTCACAAAACTGCCAAATGTACTTTGCTAACTTATTAAGGTGTGGAAATTTTATGCCACCCATACGGTTGATATAAGATATAGCTGTCGTATTATCAATCCTGAGAAGTATCTGACAATTGTGCATATCTGATGCAAATATTCGCAACGCGAAGAAAGCGGCTAACAACTCTAAATAATTAATGTGTTGAGCAACCTCTTCAACACTCCAATGGCCATTTACGGTCTTCCCATCACAGACCGCCCCCCAACCGGTTTTGCTAGCGTCAGAAAAAAATTCCAAGATGTAATTATCTTCTCTAATGGGATTAATAGCATTAGTTATTGCCTTCTTCCACCATTGAATGTCTTCTAGTACAGACTTTGGTATATTCATAAGACAGTCATAGTTGTCTTCCGACTGCAAGAGTGCCAGATATTTACATCTTTCCATCTCTTTTGTATACATCCAGCCAAATTGTACGCCTGGGCAAGCCGAGATGAGAAGACCAACAACACGAGCGAAATATCGTATAGAGCAGCGCTGCATATGACTTAATCTATTAAGCTCTGCTACAATCTTGTTTTTTTTGTCATCAGTTAAACTTACATTGAAATCTTTTGTATTAATTACAAAACCAAGATAAGTACATTTATTAGACGGGGAGGTACAGCTCTTTTCCTCGTTAAAAATGAAGCCAAGAGATTGTAGCAGATTTCTTGTTTGTAAGATATTTTCTAAACATTCCTGATAAGTTGGCGCTATACAACAGATGTCATCCAAGTAAATGGTGGATAGATACCCTAAGGACCGCAACAACGACATAACTGGTTTGAGTATCTTAGTGAAGACATATGGTGCCGTACATAATCCGAAAGGTAAAACATTAAATTCAAATGTTCTTTCCAGCCACATGAAACGTAAATATTTTCTGTGGGCCTCATTGATTGGTAATAAAAAATATGCATTATGAAGATCTAAGGAAGCCATAAAATAATCTTTCGATACTAGCTTTAATGTGGTTCTAAGATCCTCTAACTTAAAATGATCAGTCTTTATAAATTTGTTTAAGCGTTTCAAATTTAAAATAAACCGTGGAGCACCATTTTTCTTTTTTATCAAAAAATAGCTAGATAAGTATTGACCCTCACACGGCGAACACTCAGAGATAGCGCCTGATCTTAGAAGATTATTTATGGCTTCCTTGTGATGAGCAATCTCATGAGGTGTTAACCTAGGGGCTTTTGGAACATGTTTTTGGACTACTGGTTTATAAAACGGTATTTTATAACCCTGGACCCATGACAAAATATTGGGGTCATTTGTTAGTTGACACCATTGAGGATAGAATAAGGAAAGTCTGCCAGTGCAACATACCGGATCTAACGGCGCTGGTAGGGCCGTTGCCTGGATCGCTGTAGCGGCGGCGGTGGCGGCGGCGGTGGTGGCGGTGGCGGCAGCTGCGCTGGAGGCAGCGGCGGCTGCACTGGGGCAGGTGGTAGCATCGGTGCCAGATACTGTTGCCGTTGTGTTGAAACGTACGGGAACTGTGTGGCTGGTGCCATCGGGTATACTGCAGGCTCTTGTCGCCTCCTGACTGGCTGCCTGCTGTTCGCCAGCTGAGGCTTGAAGTTTAAATTACGAGATTTTGCTCGTGACACTACTGATTTTGTTTTAGATGCCTTTATCTCTGACCCGGATTTACTAATAGCCTTTGCTGTTTTAAGGGTATCAGCCAGTTTTTCACCAAACAGGTGGGTATCTATTTGAGTCTCATAAAGTTGGCTTTTAATATCCTTTTTAATCGATGCACCAATAAGACTCCGCCTTTTCATCGATTCAACGAATTGACTATCGCAGAGAAGCTGAGCACCCTCAAGTAAGGGTTTTACAACTAGAGGGTCTTTAAGGTCCGAATTAAGCATTTTTGTGAGAGCTTCCCCAATGCAAGCAATAGCTGCTGCAATCTGGTTCTGCTTGTTCTCAGAGGCTTTGTCCCTAACTACGTATGTGTCATGTAAGGCGGCTTTAATTTCTGCATTTAAAATTGGCGCAGATAATTTTGAACAATTCTCAGGTACCAAATGTTTTTCGAGAAGCTCTTTTCTAGTCTCTTTTGAGAGGCCTGAGGTAGCAATGTGCTCCCATCGAAGTGCTATATCCTTTTGAATTTTATCTCCCATCTTTTTGGCTTTTGATGGGGTCGCACCTAACAATTCGAGGATATCCTCGTCTAGTACGCATTCATCAGGGCCTGCCTCCACCACCGTGGATGGCCCTGGGGTAGGTTCCAGATTCTCAATTTGTGAGGGTAGGCCGGGCGATTCAATAAGTTCGATAGAATCCACCATTTGCGGATCATGGCCATCTGGAAGAATAGTGCATAAAGCATAATTATTTCGTTACTTTGCACTTGGCCATAATTAAAATGGCAGTTACGAATTACAAAATTATATTCCAAGCAGTATTGCTAAGTATTTTGTTTATCTCGTAACTATAATATATATGTGGGTAGTGGAATGCAAGACATACCTAGCTATTTTGTTAATTAACACTTTTCCGTTATTGGCATGCTGTTTAGCCGTTACGAATTACAAAATTATTTACAAAGCTATATTGCTAAGTATTTTGTTTATCTCGTAACGATAGAATAGCTAGGTATCATATTTTACTAGATATTTGATGAAAATAGGTTATGTTCTATTACAAAATTGTCCACCGCACACTGATGTTACACAATAAAGTTCTTGTTGCCGGAATCTGTACAGATTTTGCAAGCAAACATAAACCCATTTATTAATTCATAATAATAAAAAATAAAAGTATGTACATTTACCTTCGATTAGTGACAGCATCGGCGAATCCTGGGCATTACCCCCTAGATCACTGCTGCCTTCACTCGCACTCGTAAGGCGAGAGCGCCTTTTACGTTTGCGTAGTTTTTTCTCGATTTTTCGCATTTTTCGCCTGATATATTCATCACTACTTTCGTCATCATTATTGCAACTTCGTTTTGGCATAATAAACGCGCAACACAACCGCTAATAGGCAAGTGTTGACTAGCCGAGCACTGAAAAGCGAATGATGCTTGTACCGATTGGCCGTTGGGCTGTGAGTTTGGTGTGGCCAACAGCAAAGTATTGCCACTATAAATTTAAAAAATCCACTATTTGATTTTTTAATTTTTAATTTTTTTTTTTAACTATAGTGTTAGACTAGCTAGCCGCTATGCGAAACTACAATGGTTCTCTAATCTCGAGGATGAAGCACAAAGTATAATTAGAAAACATAACGCCAAAACAAAGGTGGCGTAAATCCATTCTCACCTTGAAAACTAAAAGCGATGATAACACCCCCGCATGGCATCATTTAGTTAAATTCCTAAAAGAAATAAAAGGCCAATTCAAAGATGTTCCAACATCTTTCGTGAGCACATCAAATCATCCTTAGTCATTCATTAAATGTATTCAATGATTTGATTAGATTTTTTATATTATTTTTTTTTTTTATTCATTTTGTTAAAATGTTATTCAGTGTTTTAGTTACTAACTTTTAAATTAATCATTATTACTACTATAATCATTCTACTATTATTTAGACTCTTAATAAAATAAATATATACTCAAAGCTTAAATAATATTTTTTTGTTTACCTTTTCAGAAAGGGTTCCAAGTTATAGTGTTATATGCCGTGAATGTAACATCAGCCTTGACAAATTTAGTTATAAGTATCATTGAAGAACTAATTTACATAAAAATAATTGTATATTAAAAACGGAATTCGTAAACGTAGACATAATTGCTACTGCTTTTAAAAACAGAATTATCACATACAGAGTAAATATATTTCATAATAATAAATAGTTAACACCAGAACAGTTTCTAAGTGATATTGAACAAGTCGTTAAAAAAATATTAGGTTTACAATTAGACAAACACAGATCCTTAAAAGTGAATTTTGAATTATTTACCAAATTCACTTTACCTTAAACAGACCAACTCCAAATAAAGTCATTCAATACCAAGTATGAATCAGTATTCTGCAATACAAATATTAATAAATTGTATTTCAGTGTAAGCAATACTTTAAAAGAAAAAATATCTGAATTTGAACATTGTGAATCCTATTGGTCATTTAGGTCTATAAGCCATCTAGAGGTGAATATAAATAAATATTCCCCACTACGAAGTGGTAGTAAATTAGATTTGCCGAAAGTTATACAAAATACAAAGAGTTGTCTTTACATCAGAAATAATGATAATTATTGTTTTGCGTGGAGTATAGTGGCGGCATTATATCCAAGTAATAAAAGTGTAAATCGAACCAGTTCATATCCATATTATTCATGTGTACTAAAAACTGGAGGAATGAATTTCCCTCCCACCCCCCGTGACATAAAATTATTTGAAAAATATAATCAAACAATAAGTGTAACTGTGTATGGTATTGACAGGAAAAATAAAATAACGGGACATCTGTACATATCAAATAAAAATAGAAAAAAACATGTAAATTTACTGTATATAGAAAATAAGAAATGCGGTCACTATTGCTTGATAAAAGATTTGAAACGATTAGTACGTAGACAAGTAACTGTAGTGTGTGTACACACACACACTCATCGCTCCTCATTATATATAAGCCAATGTAAACGTAATTAAAGACATTATTATTATAATCGCAGTCAGACTGTCATTTCATACACCCGAACCACCAACACTGCATGGCGACCCTGCCAGTGCTGCCTGCCGGCAGCGCTGAGCAGATGGTTATAATTACATATTTTATAAATATAATGGACATTCAAATAAAATAAAAAAAAACTATTTTGTGAAGTGACTATAATCTATATATAAAATATAATAAATAAAGAAAATATAAATATGATTAATAACATTGCAAGTGAAATATAGACTAACTAAAAGTAAAATAAATTCTTCAAAATAAAATAAAAAATAGAACAAAAGGAAGTGAAAAAATAACTGAAATGTGAAACTAAAAGTTTGTTGCTGGCGTTCGAGATGGCTCTGGTAATGAGTCGTAGGTGTCGGAAGTTGATGCAGCCGGGAGCTGTTCGATTACCTATGTTGGTATAACAATGACAAAGTATGGACAAGATCACGAAGAACGATGTTGCTATCACTTCAGTCTAACTCACGGTTTAACATATTTTAATTTTTATTTACACCCTAAAATTATGTAAGAACACATAAATTAAAAAGTAGAAAACTTTATATAAGTATAACGAAAATTAAATATTTGAACTAAATACTCGTAATTAAAATAGTTGACACCTTCAGTGTAACATTTTTAATGTAATTTAACAAAAAATTACATAAAGTTGATATTATTTAGAAGAATTTATTTTTGATTTATTAGAATAGAATACGTAATTAATTCTTTCAATTTAATATATTCAGTGAATTAAAACTGTTGTTAACGATAAGCTTTTTAATCTTTTAGAATTAATCAATAGTCACATGAAGTTATTTTGAATTTAAAAAGTCCTTGTTATATTTTTTTGCAAAACTTGAAAGTTATTTGTAATATTTAATTTCTCTGTGAATGTTGCACAATTAATTATTTAGTGATTCTTTTAATACATCCAAAAGTATATTTAATAATATATTAGATTGCACTGAAAAAAAATTCATAGTTGGATTTTGAAGTACATAAAGTACTACGATTCTCTTTGTTTTCATTGTGTTACTGCTTATTTTTTTTTTATAAGGTATTAATGAATGACTTTTATGTTTCACAGTTTTAAGTATTCCAGAAAGTCGAGATTATTGCAAAAGGTAACTTTTAGTTATATTCAAGACGGTTAAAATATTAATTTTCTTTTCTATATCTCATTAACGAAATTTGAAAGAAGTAAAATTAAGATATTTTGATCTAGAGAATAATATTTTATTAAATTCAATAATTTTAGAATTCATCGAAGCATAAGTAAAATCTTACTGCAAATTCATAATTGCGTTCAAAAGTGAACGACATTGTAAACACTGATATAGCAAAACGTGCGCATGTCACATGCACTCATTGTACTTATTACTGATTAACGTTTAATTCTGAATGATTTTTTCTATATTTTCCAAGTTCAAAAAGATACTTATTAATAATTATTAAAATATTAATAAGAAATAAAGTTTGAACGACAAAAAAAAAGATTATTTGCAAATATTTATACATGCCGTTATATAAAATTGAATTTTTTAATAGCACTAAGTTAACCAATCATAGATTTATTCAAATCAATAGAGATACAAAACTACTGAGAATTATCAATGGAAAAACTACAATAATTATATATAAAATAATTTGGTCTTTTTTAAGATAACTGTGGTAAATATTTATTTTTACAAAAAAAAAAAGAAATATTAAAGCAAATTAGAATTTTCAACTTGTCGCTATATTATGTACAAAAAGTAATTCACTTATTTGTCTTTTCTTTTATTATAATAAAATACAACAAAATCATATTCTATAACAGATTTTACAGTGACATATTTTTAAAGTATCATGTTTGGAAATAGTAGTTATTTATTGGGAATGAAAAATCCGGGCGGCTGCTATAACCACTAAGCTACCCAGGACTTAACTATATACAAATAATATAGATCGTTTGTTTATGTATGTCATAAGACAATTCTAAATTAGTTAGAAGGAATACAAAGCAAAGGTATAATATTTCTATTACTTCGATGAACACGAAGCACGATCCATTTACAGTTTTGCAAGCTTTCATTTGAGCGAAGCAGTAACATGATTGTAATTATAAACAATACCACTTGAGATATCCGATTATGCTTATCTGGACTGAAACATTACATTCATTTTACAATAACAATTAGTATTTGAATCTGTTGGCAACTTAATGAAATCAACATTAATTGACCGGAAGTTGACGCCGGTGACGCCATCTTGCGGCGCACAATGACGTTCACGTGCAAGATGGCGACTAGATAAGCAAGCAACCGACCTAAGCATGGCAGTCTTAGTTCCGCTCGCGCTGTGACAACTAGTGTAAATTATAAAATAAAGTGTTGTGATTATTGATAGCTATGTGTGATGTATGCAAATTAGTGAATAAATAGTTTGATGATTGAAAGTGAGGTTTTAGTTAACATCAGAAGTGGGATATTAGGCGCCAATGGGCTCTCGCAGGAAGCGCTCTAAACGTCGCGAAAGACGCTCGAGTTCGACGTCGAGTAGCTCGAGTAGCGCTCGAACACCGTCGCCCTCACCGAGACAAAGGAAAAAGGTAGCACACAAAACTGACACCGCGACTGTAAGTA